>JAQFXU010001222.1:0-32155 GCA_034693705.1 Spatulosminthurus flaviceps
TGTGAACTGTACTGAAAATTGCAGTTTCGATTCAGTTCACTCCGCGAACCGAACCAAACTGAAATTCGTGAACTAAATTGAACTGGTCCGACCACTAGATACTATTTCCCTCCAATGCCTTCGTAAGAAGCTTTAACACGTTACCTCCAACGATACAAAATATTTTCCTCCATTTCCCTGACAGGAAATTCGCGGTACCTCAAAGGATAATGCTTTGCATCGCCATGATTGAAAATTCTCTCAAGGTTTCTCCCAAGGTACTCCGAAAGGCAATAATTCAGTTTTAATATCATTTTAGTTTTTTAAATTTGAGAACATCATAAATACACTAGAACTGTATGTAGTTTTAAATTTTAAACCCACGTAGTGGGCTTACTACTAGTGCGCTATGCGCTGCTAGTGGTAGTCTCCTACGCTCTTCGAATTTGGAGCGTACATGCAAGAATTTCTGTCGCTGCTGTAGAGATCATGCTCATTAACGCATTCAAACACGCAGAACTTGTTGTGCGCCAGAAGTCTAATGGCATAATAATGTTATTGTAAGTTCAAGCGCCCCCCCCCGTATGTTCCAGATAACAAATTAAATGTGGCATATCAATGCAATGCTAGCATCCACAATTCCCTGGCAATTTGCTAGTAAATGTCATGTCAATGAAAGAACTTGAATGGCAAAATTAGTGGGAAAGAGAATTTAACAAAATTTATGGGGGAATTTTTGTGGCAACGATCATTGTGACGCCAGTGGTGAATAAATTATTTACGTTCTTCTTCTTCTATTTGAGGAACTTTCTAAACAAAATACGGGACGAAGGTAATTATATTTTTAAAATTTGGGAATTATAAGAGAAAATAGTCTATTAAACTGCACAATTTTTCTCTCGCGATTTTTTTATTTCCAAACAAATTGAAATAAAATTTCAGGGATTATTTTACATGAAAAAATATGCATGGCTAACTGCTACTGCTCCCTAATTTTCCACCGTTTAATGATTACTGTTTGAGTAAATATCCACTGGATTTATGTACGACGAGGATTGTATATAAAAATATGATGATAAGGATCGTATTAAACAACTCTCTGCATATAAATGGTGGGGTAACCAACATCTTTATTAAAGTCATAGTGTAGACCAAGTGTAGACTATATATACATCTATCAACTGGGAATATTTTGCTCAAACATTTCTAAGTTGTCCCGGTCCTTCCAAAGGCCCATCAAAATACGTTGGATAAATTTTTTCCACTGAAGTTTTATAATTTGAAAACTTATCCAGCCGTTCCTGTCTGTCTGCAACTGATATGAGGGTAGGATTCGCAAGAAATATTTCATTGAAATTATAGAAACGATTCAAAACTGGTTGCATGACAAAATTATAGAAACTAACGCAGTTTCCAGGATGAGGACTGTTTTTGAGGATTAACTAAAAGTGACTATGATCCAAAATTCCTCAAATTAGCTACAGCAGACAACGCGTAGTTTCATTGAAATTATCCGTACAAAATCTCTGCTGAAAAAATATCTCGCGCCAGAAATTGGTAGCTTTCGTGTATCTCAACCTTTTAACCTCAGTTGCCTCCCGATAATCTTCTGCACATCTTATAAGAGTTCTCATTTTTATTAGCACCTGTTCACGGTCATTTGAAATTTGTAAAAGATGACAAAAAAAACGATCTTGCCAAAATTGCGAAGACGGAAAATAGAAAAGCAATCAAAATCTCATGATTAAAATGCTTCCCAACTTTCACCACTAACTCCTCAATAATCAAATAGATAGATCTTTACACACCCCTCCAAAATTTCACCCCCAGATCGTGACCATTGCTTATCACAGCCAAATGCGTGCGTATATTTGCTAACATTGGAACAAAAATATACATCTGAGAAATAATCAAGTTCTTGCTGGTTAACAGGTAATTATTTAATACGAACGAAGCAAGATTAGCATTAGCAGTAAAAAAAAAATTACTTTTCCTTTCAGTTTCTTATCTCTGTATCATATATAAACATCTCAGGAATTTTTACTTTCTACGGCTATCTCATATCGCTATCTGCAGAACCCCGTTGTCTTTCCTTCTCCCACTCGTTTTCCAGAATTGATGCCATGCCGTTTTTCATTTCTTTCAAAAGCAACCACCTTCAGAGTTTTATTGGATGAATGAAACCAAAAAGATAAACAGAATATTTACAAAGGCGTTTACGCTTAACCTGTACTTATGTATATTTAATAAATTATGGAACATGCTGCATCTGCACATTCGTTTGTTACACTACGGTAAACGTGTTAGCATTCGGAAAAATTACTCGGTGGTGTGGTGTCAACACGAACAGTCCAGTAAAGTAGCTTAAATTATATTAGAATAATTATTGTTCAATAAAGGTGTGACCTGAAATGGAGTACTCTAATAAAGTGGAACTACTTATCCAAAATATAGCAATATTTGTCAGCATAACAAATATTCAAGTTCCTTACATTAACTATTTTAAAATCGAAAGAACTAAACTATTGAAGGCAGCTTTGGAACTAAAGGTAGTTGCAAAGAATATGGACACCCGTCTCCTGGCCAAACAGGGTTCGATCTCGAGGACGGACATCGAAGACTTTAGACGGGAATGGCTGCGCATTCACGGACATTTTGAGTATCTACACCGTCAGCTGGAGGCCGAAAAAGAGTTTAAAAGTAAACTTTTAAAATTTACATTTATTTCCAATTCCTAATAATTTTGTTCTTCATTTCATTCTAATTTTCATAATATTATTTCGGTGCAATTCGTGGATTATGTAACCTTCAGTGTTGATCTCACCCTATAAAAGAAAATCTGGTTATCTTTTCTTGTAGATGCCCTGTGGAAGAATTTCGTTCAACTTCAGCAGGGAAAAGTTGTTGTTTCGGCGGGCATTCAACAGCACTCCGTGCCAGCCACTCCCATAACGTCCCGAAACATTGACCAGCATAATTCATCCTTACCACCGGAACCAATGGGCCAAGGTGGCCGATTTCGCTCAAATTGTCTGTGAACATTACTTAGGCCGTACACTCGGATGAACAACACATTTACTAATTTGCTAAAATGCTAAAAACATTTTCTTTTTTCATTCAGTTGGTTTTGGAACATCAAACGTGCCCAAAAGAGTTCGGATCACTTTCATTTTGTTAGTGGTAATATTGATAGTATACAAATTGTCAAATATCTTTAGTCAGTGAAAGGGATGTCAACGTTATTAAAGTTATTAACGTTTTTAACGAGTGGCTAAATGGTATCAAAAAAGAAATATTTCTACTTTAATTTTATAACACAGTAAATTATAGAAGCCTTAGCCTTAGCTGCCAAACCAAAAAAAAAGTTGCTACAAGTTCAACATTTTGTAGAGCTATTGAGCCACACCACACCATACATATTTGAGATACGTGTTCTGGTTTCATTTAGAATAAGATTTAAGATTTGTTAGCATGGTTACTTCGTCAGTCAGTCAATCCTTGGTTTCCGAATCATTTTTTTAAACGAGCTGAGCTCCCTTTTAAGTTATAGCATGTTTCCAAGAAAGGAAAAGGTATTGTAATATTAAATGCACCTATAGGTTCGGTTGGCAAAAATACCAGTGCTCGAGCACGGTAAGTATGAAATACAACACCGCCTCTACCTCACAAGCCTTCGCTATTTAATATTTGCATGTTTTTATAAATGATCCAGCAAACATGTGTGCCTACTTGTTGACCCAGAAATCTTTTTGAGATTTTAACCCATACAATCGGATTGCTTCAGATTGAGTATATGCAAGTCAACTTTCCACGCATTAAAAAAGGATGACATAAAATCATCTCTAATGGAAAAGTAAGCATAGTTTGCTATTGCAGAAGCATTCTGCGGCTTATTGACAATTGACATTTAAGCATTTATGCCGACTTCTCACCCCCGATCACCCTAAGGAAAGAGTAAATGATACACAATAACACAATTGGATCCACACCTTCATTGAGCCCAGCATTGGAACAGGAATACCTGTTAATTTCACAGGGGTACCTGCAAAATTTTAACAGATTTCCCTTTGCAAACCTTGTGATTGGGGAAATCCTGTTCAAAGATTTGATTTATTTTTTGCTGTGTAGTCTCGACTCGACTGCAGCTTGAAAAAAACGGGCAACTCAAGTTCACGACCCGCACCATTGGAAAGTAATAGTAAAGCATACAGTAGACATCTTTACTACCCATTTAGTTGTTTTAGTTGAGGTTTCGTCAGTTTCTCCCCGGGAATACAATTTCTATTTTCTGGGCCGTTAAGAATCTATAGTTCCGCGTCTTTATTCAAGTATTAAAAGGCCCGTGGAGTGGACACATGACGAAGGTGTATTCTAGGAAAACCTGCTGGCTGCAGAGATACTTGCATCTGTTAAATCTACCGGCGAAGTTTAAACATCCCCGAAAATGTTGCAGAACCGGTGGCCTTACCATTACCATTAACCAGGGAAAGCCTATTGATTGATGATGATTTGATTGATTGATAGAAGATAGAAGTAAAGTCATTTAATAAAATTAAGTCTGACTTGTGACAAATATTATTAACACTGTTATTATTAGGCTCTAGTTTTATTCCTACCTAATGCAGGATCGAACTATTGAATTTTATGTGCAACCCTTTTGGTAATTTATGTTTACGATTACGATTGAGAAGCCCACATACTTCAAAATTTTTTGCTATTTTGTATAGTAAATAATAATAGGTGAGTTGACAGGAGCTGCTGCTTCTTTACTATGATTATTATTACATCTAATTATTCTTACTTGCAGTATTGATTTGAAGGTAAATATCGCGTGGTTAGAAGCTTCGTTTGTTTACATGGAATGCATAGTTATGTATGTATTGTATGACTTTATTAACGTGGTTTACCTGTAGGGCAGTCAAGACTTCATGACTGGTCTCCCCCGGTAAAACGAAATATGAAATTATGTATACAAAAGGATCAATAATTGTGCAATTATTTGTATCGTATTCAGGTTAACTTTCAACAAACTCCTCTCTCTTAACCATTCAGTTAATACTGTAAGGAGTAGGGACTTCCCCATATTTAAGAGTAGACCTACCTGCCAATGTTATGTAATCAAGTGTGACAAACGCATTTAAAAATTTGGGTTAAAATATAATCGATAAAATAGTATAAAATATAATCGGAAGTTTGCTTGATTTTGAAATAGGCAACAAAAATTGGCAAAAAGTGATAATTTTTGCAACATTTCTGAAAAACCGTCGAAGTATGCTCATTTTGAAAAAGCTTGTATAAAGGGTACCTTATGCAAATATTTCAAAACATGAGCTAGTTTGCAGACGTATTCCGAATAGCTTTGCCAGTTGTTGAGTTTTAGACTAAAATTAATTCATATAACATAATACTTACTTACTTATGTACTTAGGCGTCAATTGACACCAGAGAAAAATGTTGGTCCCTTACTTTCTATATTTATCAGGCCAAAAAAATTTAAGTAGGAAATTACTATATCTTTAAAAGTTATCATACCTTACACATATTAGGATATTGGGGTTACTTTTGGTGTATATGATGACTGCGACGCATTAGAAGATAAGAAAGTAAGTATTATTAAATAAAATGTGGGCCAGGATTTTGCTGTAAATAATGTAATAGTACTCACTCTGACGGGTAGCAGTTCGATGAGCCGTTAATGGTAACTAATTGTACTTTTTTTAATTGCAGTTACGCCTATCAAAGACTATGGATCCCAAAGAATTAAAATCATTGCTGAAGCAAGCCCGGGTGGCTTACAAGGAAAATAATTTTGCTGAGTCAGTAAGACTGTGCAAGGTACGAAAAACCGGCTATTACAATTTTGTCTCTTAACGATCTTGACTTGTTTATAAATCAGAGTTGCAGAACTTGAAGCCCCGGACCGGAGGAATATAGAAAATCGAAAATCAATTGTTTTTTAACCACTTATTTGTAGAGCATATTGAAAGCGGAGCCACAAAATTACACCGCGCTTGTATGTATGGGAGCAGCGCTGAGTGCTGCCTCTAAAGGTCAACAATGTGTGGAAGCGTATAAGAAAGCAATTAGTATAAATGCCTCACAGGTCCCAGCGTGGCAAGGCCTTGTCAAGCATTATGAAACCAACGGGATGAAGAACCATCCAGATTTGATGGAGGCGTATAAGCGAATTGCAGCCTTTTACGAAAAGTATGGATATTTAAAACCGTTTTAATTAAAAGCTTACAATGTTTGTTAGTTTTTTCGTTTTTTGTTTGAAAAAGTCGCAGGGACAAAAATCAGGAGATATGTAACTAATAACTACAATAAAGGTATGAAAATCCAGTGGTACCCCCTAATGGGGTGATTTGGGATAATGGGATACTGTTGAAACAATAGGCGCCCCTGCCCTGCTAAATTCAGTTGACGGTCGAAATTAAATAACTTGGTTACCCTGTTATTTTAATTTGTTGAAAAATTCACGTACTTTCACTATTTGCTCTCAAATAACATGCTAATGCTGTTTACAATGTTCCAATGTATGCAAAATTAAAGTGCATTAAGGGTAGTAGAAAGCTGAAACAGTTCAACGGGCATTTTTTTCTCAGTTGTATGATAGTATGATTGATATTTAGTAACATTATTGTACAATAATGTTGGTTCATAATTTCATGGTTGAAAAAGCATTGACTTTGTGAATAGCTGTTATTTGTTGGTATAATATACTAAATGAACATACATGATTTGAAATATTTTGACTGAAATCAAGCAGTTTTGGTTGATGTTGATTTCCGTCCGACTTCGAATTGTATTCTATAACTAGAATTCGAAGTCGGACGGGTGTATTTCATTACAAGTGGGGTCCCTGGAAATTACATCATGATATTTCATATTTCTTAGTAAATATTCAACAGCGAGTGACTAACTTTTAGCTAATTCACCAGGCTATGTCATGACGCCTTTATTGGGTGATCCTAACTTTTATGTATTTCAGGGACCCGGATGAAACAAAATATATTGAGAATACGATGAAGTTCGCCGGTGTTTTGGTGTCTCAAGGAGAGTTTCAGAAGGGCCTGAAAGTTTTAAATAGATTAGCTAAACGAATGAAACTGCCCGTCCATGTTTCCACGCTCGTAGTGCAGATTGTTAACAATCTGAAAGGAGTATCTTTGACACCTGAGGAAGAGTTGTTGGTACATGACTAAAAGAAAATCAGTACTTCAAATACTCACTAAAATTAGGAAAAAACATTGATGTAATTCTTTATTCTGCAGCACATAGAAGCACTCGATACTTTGACGAAGAACCCCGAGATGGCTAAAAGCGAATATTTCAAGACATTTTACCATCTCTTGTACAAGCGAAATGAAATCCGAAGACTGATTGATGAATGTTTAGCAGTACCTCATTTGTACAGTTCTATTTACTATCCTCTAGAATACTTGTGCCGACTATATGTAGAGAACCACCCTGAAGTTGATTACGCAGAGGAAATCAGCTTATTGGCGGACAAACTGTTTAAGCTCTATCCATCCAGTCATTACGGATACTATGCAAAAGGGAAGTATTGCTACAATATGGGCAGAATTAGAGAATCTCTTCAATGGCTAAAAGAAGGGCTAAATTCTAAATTCAATGAGTACGCGGCTGAAATTTTTGTGCAAGCCAAGTTGAAGTTTGGTGATTACTGGGGTGCTCTTGAGACTATTGACGAGGCCAGAAAGAACTTAAAACAAATCGAACCTGATCCGTGTTTTAAATTACGGCTGAGAATGCTTGAAATCGAAGCTCTTATGGGCACTGATATCATTTCAGCTGAAAAATCATTAAATGAGGTAACTAACAAAAATCATTCTTACATTTGAAAATATGTGAGTGCCTGGAAACTGTACCTTAACTGTATTTTTCTTACCATTGAATTTTTTAGATGGAGTCAGAAAAATCTGAAATCTCCTGCTGTGATATTGTAAAACTGAAAGCGAAGTTGTATGTACGACAAATGAACTGGTCTAGCCTGCGTGCTATTATTGGTGAAGTGAATGAAAGTGAAATAGTTTTGCAATTTTACCGAGTGTTAGCTTGCAGTGAGGATCTCGTCGATGAAATAATAAAGTTCTCCGAGACGAAAGAAGCTGAGGAGGATCAGTTAATTATGTGTGGTTTGATTTTGTGGAAATTGGACAAGTTGTCTGAAGCTGGCGTTATTTTCAACAAGGTTCGTATAGTTTACGACTGATTGTGAGCACTATTTGGGGAATGAAATCTCATTATAACAACAACTCGGTATTACAGATTGCTCGCGCCGACAAGAACCATCCACTGCCTTTTCTTTATTTGGGCAAATTGCATTCACTAGTGGGAGATATCGTCTCGGCCATCAAGTTATTTGAAATTTCTTACGACATCTATCCGTCTAATGAAGCAGGAAGCCTTCTTTCAGACGCCTATTTAGAAGCCGGTTCTGCATACCAAGTATTTATGATTTTTTTGCGAAACTAACCCCTTTATTTAAATTGAATTGTAAACAAATCAAGCAATTATTTTGCAGGAGAAGAATACCAGCTTACTTTTAGCTGCGACAAAACGTTTGAAAACCAGCGGTTCGAAGTGGGCGTGGGTAAGATTAGGCCTTTTGTATCTTCAAATTGGGGACGTGCATCAAGCTGCAGTGGCACTTCAAAGTGCTGTCCGAACGGATTACAATGATGGGTACTGACATGTTCAAATGATACATTGTTTGTTATACATGTAAATCTGTAATTTTTAATTTTTCCATTGCATTGGTGGCTGTAACTGTTTTTTAAAGAGATTTGTGGGAAACTTTGGCCGATGCCTATTTTGCACGGGGGTCCTACCATTCCGCTTTAAAGTCCTACAAAAAGGCCCTTGAGCTAAATGTTAATCCTACGTATCCTACTTATAAAATTGGCATTCTGTATCAGGTTAGTTACATAGCTGAATTAACGCTAATTTGCGAAACTTAATTTTTTTACTTTTAAGTTTTAGTTCATACACTTCCATGTTTATTTTTAGGAACTAAATGAATTTGCAGAAGCTATCAGAACGTTTGAGGATTTAGTAGCTAAAGACGACACTTACATTCCTGCAATAATGGAATTATCAAAAACTCATTTCAGAAGGGCTCAAAATTACTTTAGTGAAAAAAGAGATTCGTCTTGTGTTCAAGCTGTGGAGGAATGTCTCAAGTGGGCCACACGGTAAGTTATTAACCCTTGATAAGTATTAAAGAAGTTAGTCAAGTGGTTCACTAGCGTTTATATCTTATGTTTCCTTTTTTAGGTGTTTAGAATTAGATAATAAAGTGCTTCCCTGGAAAATCATAGGAGATTGTGCGGTATTATTGGCTGATTTACCAGCGTCAACTACTATAAAATTGCCGAAATTTCTGTGGGGACAAGCTTGTCAGGATGGTTATCAAACCGTTGATGTTAATCAGTTTCTGCGGGTTGGAACTGAGTATGTAAAAATTCCCACAGCATTACGTGTCATAGATGTGTTTGTCCGATCATAGCTACTGGCGAGATTTATGAGTAACCAACAAATATTTTTGTAGTTGCTTACACGTGGCACTAAAGGAGTGTAAATCAGCTGGACAACCCTTGGCGCAGGGAGATTTGTACAGTGATTTAGGAAACTCTTACCGTATGCGAGCAATGAGAACTGATGACACGGAGGAGCAAAGGAACCTTTTACAGAAAGCATTGTCGGCAGTTAAAATAGCAGTCTCGTATGATAAAACAAATCATATCTATTGGAATACCCTAGGAGTCGTGGCCAGCCACAAGGGTAAGATCTAGTTTAAGATCCTTAAAAAGTTACGTAACTGCATTGTTAATATTCCAGTCAATAATTTTTGCTTGCATTAAAACGGAAACTGTCAGGGTGCATTTATAATTTGAAATTGTTGTCAGCAGTCTTAAACCTGGGCCCGCTAGCTCAACATGCATTCGTCAGAAGTCTACAGATGGAGCCAAATAACGCGGTTGCTTGGTACAATCTGGGGTTGCTCCATTTTCACGCTGGGAACTCTATTAATGCTCACCATTGCTTTAGTAAAGCGCAAACAATTGATCCTAGCTACAGTTACGGTTGGGTTGGCCAGGTGATAAGAACTTTCGTTGGAAAATATGATGGCAACTTTTACTACAATAGCACTAGTCATTTTGTGGCATATTAAATTGAAAATCATTCTAAATTTGTAGTGCATAGTGGCGGAGCAAATTAGGCCATTGGAGGCGGTGGACCTGTATCGTCACTCGTGCCTACTAGAAAATTATCCGGATATTGCCATACTTGGTTACAGTGACTGGGTTTGCCGGTTACTTGCGTCTGGAAACGAAATGGAAGAGCATTATACGTACTCAATCATTAAGTGCGAAGCCGTGAGAACGAGTTTTGACTTGATTTCGCACTACTGCGGTAAGATATGTTTTTTCTGTGGCTACTTTTTGGTTTACACGGTTTCTTACATTGGCTCATGCGTGATCATTTCAATACGTAGTTCGTCATCCCGATGACCCCTTCGGGTATGCCTATCGGGGGCTATTTGCTGCGCGACTGCATCTATTCCACTCCGCGAAGCAGTGCTTTGAGAAATGTTTGGAATTACTGCCACATACCCAAATTAAAATGAGAGATATTATCAAGTGCAACTTAGCGGCCACACTTCTTTACCTCGGAGCAACTGAAAAATCTTTTGAATTTCTCCAAGAAATCGAAGATGCAGATTTTAATGTTTGCTGTGCCGCTGCTAAGGCCTTCGATATTGGTAAGTAGCATTGCAGTAATTTTTACAAAATAGCATGAGCATTAAATCGATTTTATTTTGTCAATAATTGATAGAGATTAAATAATATTTTGATTATTCTTAAATTGCGCGTTTAGCAAAGAATTACGAAATGTGTATTCACGCTTATGAACAAGCCGTAAGTAAAGCCTCTGATAATTCAACCAAGGCTGAAGCCCTTATTGGTCTGGGCATTGTTCACGGGAAATATACGGGACTAGATGAAGCTAAAACTCATATCTTCCAAGCGTAATACAACAATCAAAAACGAAAAACCTTTCAAGCTACGCATAATTTATAAATCACATAAGCGGCTATTTTATGTATTATTATTGTTTTCCTCAGCTGGCGATTAGCCAAAGACAAAATAACTGGATTACTGGCAATAGTGGCTTTGTCGCTGCAGAAGGAAGAATTAACTAACTCTGATAGAGTCATTGCTAATGCTGTTTACGAAGAGATCAGGTTCATTACAGAGTATGACATGCTAAATGATGTAGCAACACTCAGTTCTGCGTGGTTTTTAGCTGAGGTAAGTAGTTTGTATATAGTTGAAGCAAAGCTGACAATTCGGGGCTGTCTGTGGTAATCAGGCTCTAGAAGCTAGCATGGTTTTGGTTTTCATTTTTCCAGGGTAATTTAAACGATGCTAGAAATTGCATTTTACGGGCAGCCAGGCGTTATCCTTGGAATCCTGCCTTATGGAACACACTGGCCCACTTTTTGATTGAATGCCATGGTAAAGAACCAATTGTGAGGCCATTAATTAGGAAATCTGTAGCACGCGCTAGTGTTTGGGAAAGAACATCAGAATTACTGGTATCTTTGAGTTATCTACTTGAATCAGATGTTCCGCGTGGTATTTTGTACGCCAAAAAAGCCGTTCATTCGGAACCACATGTACCTTCAACGTGGGCTCTTCTCATTTTAGCTTTGTATCATCAAATGGGGTGAGAATCGAATTATGTCATTTTAAAAAAACAATAAAATGGGAAATCTAAGCAAATGCGAAACTCAGTCGTTCGATTTCAATTTTCAATGTCGTTTTTCTCCTTTTTTGTTTTAGAGATAAACCCTGCGAGAAAACTTTAACCCACACTATGGGAATTGCGAAGAAAGCACTAAATTTGTGCACTGAACAGTTCTCAGGAATCGCCAGTTGGCTAAGAGATTACTTAGAATTCGCTCAGCAAGTATTGTGATTTTGGTTACTATTTTAATTTCATAACAATCTCGTAGAGTTTCAGATTTGTTTACAGTATATACTCGTATACAATTATTCAAGTCAACACACTTTCGCTTAAGTATATTATATTTGAGCTTTGGGTCATGGGCGGAAGCCTATAGTACCTTTATTAAATTAATGTCAAATATATTATAGTTATGCATTGCATTGTGTGAGTTTCATGTATTTTGATTTTGGCAAAAAATTAAGAACATCAAAATTAATGTTACTATTTTTATTGTCGAAAAATGAAAATAAAGTAAAATATAAACGTTCACAGGCGAATATTCTTATTATGAAAATCTAAGTTGTCCCGAAGCTAGCAATTTTTCCTGGTGTACCGCGTTCCTGTTGATACTTTCTCTATGTACTTTTCCTAGACGCCTAGCTTTAAAATCAACTGCGGTAGCTGTTCTCTTATTTTCTAGCTGACCATGTGCCTCCACACGGATGTTAAACTTCTCATAAATTTTCCTCTTCATTCTTTTCGGTTTTACTTTCTTTGAAGATACAGAATCATGCTCATCATCTGTCGACTCAGCCGCTAATCTTCCTTCACTCGTAACACCAACCTCAATTTGAGAAGTTTGCTCGCCCTTCAAAGAACTCACTAAACCAGCAGGCAGAAACCGTTTCTGATGCTGGTATTTTTGTTGTGTTGTAATTAGAGGACTCTCATCCTGTAAAAAGTTAATTTAATAAACTTCATACATCTTACTTTACAAGGGAAGTCCCTCGTTACATGCATTTAGAAATGCTTCTAAACTGGTTACGTGACAAAATAATAGAAACTAACAGTTTCCACGATGAGGATTGTTTTTGGGGATCACTAACAGTGATTATAACCCAAAATACCTCAAATTAGCTACATTAATTAATTATACATGATATTGTAGCCACGCCACGTTACCATTGCATCCTTTTCATGAGCATCTCTCTTCAGTTTCTGAACCTGTAAAAATAGCAAAAAAACAAAACCGTGCATTATTCACTAACCCCTTCGAATTTTATTTAATACACCTGCTTATAAACCTTTCTAAAACTTGTTCGAAATGTACAAAAAATTGGAGTGTCAAAACGTCAAAAGTAGAAACGTTGGATTTAAAAATGCTCATCCTTTCCATGTAAAATGCGCCATTTCCAATTTCACACTAATGATGAGAAGATGAGGAAATAACAAAGGGATTTTGATTCTAGTAACTAGTAACAAAGATTTTGAAATCTAAACTGGAATTGGCTCGTGGAACTAGGTTTCTCCGCTACACTGCAACCACAGCCGAAGATGTGCATCCTGCCACTTAACCAACTTCCATCCAACAAGGTAAACTAAATAATTTCGGTAATTTCGAGTAACAGAAGGAAAAAAATCGAACCTTCTGTGACTTCAATGTTTCTTCTTTCAGCCTTCTTTTCTCCTTCAATGAAGAGCGCCGGTCCTTCAAAAAGTCTTTTACCTGATTATCGAAATTTTCATGATGAATCTTCGACTGCTGGAAGGTGAGTACTGAAGGAGCATCATCATCTGATTCCGACTGTGACATCGTTATTTTGTCTTTTCCTGCTTTACAATATCATTGCAATGAACTTCCAAATATTATCAAACACTGTCAAACATGAGTCAGTGGTGGCTAAATACTTCCATTGGGAAGCAGTGACAATAAAGTTTATGAATATAAGTAAGTATAATTACGTATTACGACGCTAACACATGGTTCACTGATATTCATGCACATTGTACATTGTAAAAAAAGTAATAAAAGAACAAGTCAACAACCAGGTTATCCAGGAAACATTTACTGAATCGCTTTTCGACAAATTAATCAGAAATAAAATTTCATCCAAGAGAGTAGATTTACATTTTAACCAATGATACGATACGTACTTGATTTAACGATTTAAACCTTTGATTTTGTACAACAGAAGATATATAAAAAGAACAAAATGATACAAATGCTCCAGCAGCCTAGTAAAGAACTAATACTTGAACTTATCAACCTACTTATTTATGTTCCACAAATACAAATCAAACCATCGGACTTGAAGATTCTCTAAAGTTGCATGCTGCTGCTGCACCCCTAAATGTTATTGCGATTAATTACTGTGTACTGATAGAAACCTAATAAAACTACAATAAATGATTACCTAAAAGGTACTCCTTAATTATCCGAATCACGCCCGGATTTTGAATGGGAGGACGGAGGACTAAGGGTGCGGAATGCGTTAGAACTTGAACTGAAATTGAAATAATCATGTAACATTTTAGTATTTATTTTGATTTCATATGGCCTATAGTTAAGCAACGGAGACAAATTAGAAGTTACGTTATATACGCTGAATATCGACACATCCACTCACCGTTATATGTTTACTTTAATACTACTTAACTAGCCCCGATCAGCCGGTGTAGGTGATGCGATTAAAGCTATACTAGATAATTATAAACTGCCTTGACTGGCATTACCAAACTGCAGTTAGTGTAGAAATGAACCGAGCTGAATGAGTAATAATAAAGGACTGGGACTCACCGAATTTACAAGGATTTTTTCAAGTTCAGACTTTTGGCACAAGTAATTATATATAGACTCTTATATATAGTTTCTTTTCACAAGGAATGTGCAAGCTAGTTCATCCGGGGTCGGGTCGGGGGAATTATTAAACGAGATGAACCAGACACCAGACTAATAACGCGACAACCCGAGGTAGGGGTCCACGTGAAAGGTTTGAATTGAACCGCTCCATTGATACAAGTAAAAAAAACCAATGGAGTGTTTTGTAAGATGAAAAGTATTTACACCGATAGGTATGGTATGGGTACGGCCTGCACAGTGTCTATACAGAGCCGATGTTGACATCCTTGCTTGCATTGGGAAACGAATATATGGCTATTTATTAAGTATATACCAAAGTCAAGGTTCGTAATATGTTCCTACAGTATTACGAACACTGCATATTTATATTACTATTTTATATTATCGTCTTATCGTGTATTATGAACTTACAAAGCTACTACCAAATAGCTTAAGCCTAATAAGCGTCTTATCCGGAGATTGGCAAGTGACCATCTCACCAGCTAATTGTAATTGCATTGCACACAACATGCATGACATGCAAGTAACTCTAATCCTGTACCTGTAATTACCATGATTTCGTCATAGATATTTTGACTCGCATCTTGCTGGGCTAGTGCATACGCGCCCAGAATTCAAAAGCTGTGACAATATATTAACAACATTTTTCCTATTGTAAACACACTACATCTTACATCTCTCACGCGGATTACAAAAAGGAGATATTATGTTTATAACCGATAATTTCAAACAAATCAAATCATTTGGTAATTTTGATGTTGTGGTGATATTAGGTTTTGGTATTGGAGACTTGGAGATCCGTTCAGTGATACCTGCTTCTTTGAGTTTCTGCTCGAAAAAAGTGGGACACAGTTCAAAATCATAAATTGGGTCGTGTTCATCTGTGTATTTAAGTGTATTAATTGTATTCAGTGAGAGGGCTTGGGTGGATTTACTTGTGTGCAGTTGGCCTGTGGACACTGTCACTGGTGTCCCTGTCAATCGCTAGTCATCATGGATTACCTTCGACGGGTATTCACGAATGTCGTGAATACAATAGTACCGGATAGTTTCAGAGAGTCTAGGAGTACTGCCGCAAGGAAACGAAGTGTTGGCTATTTTGAGTAATGATTCATTATACTGTATATAATGCTGCTAAAAATGCTAAAATTAGTTTATATTTTGTATGTATTTGCTTATTATAGTTTTATTATTAGTTTTAAGAAAAATTGATATCGACTTGTAATAATTACAGTGTGACAAGATAAAAAATAAATTGGGAACGGTACCCTTGACCAAATCATTTGGGAAATGTGTTTGGGAAGATTAGCGGAGCGAAAGCATTTCTGAGTTCGAAAACACTTATGACGTATTTTATTTTTTACTTAACACGTTAGCACTATATAGATAGAATGATTTGGTGAAAGGTGCGTCCCCGCCTCCCCGTAAAATCAGAATCGTATGGCAGTACGATACGATTTTGGGGTAGGTTCACGAATAATGTGAGTAGCGATGGGAAGTTTGAACATCGTTCCCAGGTTTTTTTCTCTGATCGTACGCACTTTGATTACTTGGGGAAAGACTGTAGGAGGAATGGTATAGATAAGTGTATATACAGACTTTAATTGTCACTGCTTCCCAATTGAAGTAGCTAAAAATTAATTCTATAATGTAGGAATATATAGGATAAGAGAAGGGCTCGGTTGCATCAATGGTTATCAAAAAAAATTTCGATTGTTTGTGTGAATATGTTAGTCTTATTTATCATTACTTATATTTATAATTTATGGATAATCTGATTTTTTTGTAAAGTGTACTTGTCTTTAATTAGACCTGAACTAACGGATGACGAAGAAGTATCTTCAGAGGCACGCTTTAGCAAAAGAATGCGGTTTAACGGGAACGGTCCTAGCATGAGCTCATTGTCAGCTTCAAGGGCAATATTCAACAAGCATATGGCAGAAGCAGGGACGGCTGGAGGTAGAGTCATACCATTTGGGCTGACGAATGAACATGTAAGTTGTTCGACAACAGTTGTTTGTATTTGTATTTGTATAAGTGCTTTCCATTTCAATTATGTTTTATTTTTATTTTTGTAATAGTCAGTAATTTTTACAGTGTGATTATTTTAAACAAGTACATTGTTCTTGTATGTTTCATCGGCTGTGAAGTCGGAAGATGATGTAATACCTGTTAATGAAAGCTCGGTCGCTTTAAACAATCGTTCACGGCCTTATTTAACGTCACGCTTTCCCTTCCGGAAGAACAACATGTTTGTACCTAGAAAAGAGATCGCAAGAAAGAAACGAATTACTTTAGCTGAAAGATTCGGCAAAAAATTCGGCGGACCTACATATGATAGCTTTTTACAAAGCGTTTGTGTAAGAATGTTTCATATTTGGATTATAGAAAATTCATACTAATCATTGATCCATGTTAATTTTCTGTAACAAGCGTGTAATTAATTATGAATTATTGCAGCTTGTTCGTCCGCTCGAAAAAAATCAGTATGAGAAACTAGTTGAGAAATCAATGACCAGCCATCAAACCTCAAGGTACGAGTTTCAGAGTTTGCTTCATCAGTTTTACTAGAGCTGTACTATACAGTGCAAGGGGGAAAGGTAAACCGTGCGCTTCGGTCGGTAGAATTTGTAGTTGTCGGATTTGTTGCATTTATTATGTGGAGTTTCATGTAAAGTTAAATTATAAAAATCCGACAGAATCAAATGAGCTCATTTAGGATTTTGGAGAGTATTTTTGTAAGGGACCCCTTTTGTAAGAGATGTTAGACCTGAAGAGGTTAAATTTCCTATAAAAATCGAACAAAATCATAACAAGATACGTTGTGTGGACCTTAATTGTACAGGGCCCGGCTACTGAGACCGGTTCCCTCATTAATCAGCCGTGTTAACTTTTTAAAGCGTGTAGGGTAAATAGATTATATGACTGCGTGCACCTCAGCGATTGGAAGCTTTGTAATGTATAGCTGTTAGATGAAACGCATTTTAATAGCATTTTAACCTTTCAGTTTTGCCAGACCTGCCATCTTGGGGAGTGCAAACTTCTATCTGAAGGAGGGTTTAAATCCGCCAGCACGACGAAGTTCTGATACTAAGGCCTGGGAAGCAGAACTGATTGACCCTGTTGGTAAATGGTCACCACGACCAAGTCACCTTGGTCTGTTGTGCTCAACACCTATAGGAGCTATGTCAAAAGTCATCGATACAATCGACATTAGTCACGAATCCGATTCTGATGATGGTGTCGTTTGCGAGAGTCCAGCATCACCGCCCATGAAAACCTTTACTTCTTCACCTCAGTTAAGGAAGTCTGCTTCTGCTCAGAAACTCGAATTATTAGGACAGCGCATAAAGCGTGTATTAGAAACCAGCTTAAGCGACATAGAGAAGCACGGTTCAGAGCTCGATAATAATGAGTCATTAGTGAATTCTGGTGAGAAGGAAAACGACGACGAAGTTGAAGTTTTGTCACCCCTCACAATTAAGCGTCAGCCTGTCAATTCGTTGGCTTTTGACCTCAGCTCATCTCCATTTGCGGATGAAACTTGGTTAAATAAGTTGTACGTCTGGATTAAAAAGTATTGAGAAAGAATTTCTTCAGACATTCTATAACCTATTCTAATTCGGTATTAATGCTTGATATTGGCACAGCAAATCCTCCTTTGCGGAATCCCAGCGTGAACGGGCTGAAAAGATTAAACTTGAAGAAACCAAAATGACTATTTTGAAGAACGAGTCTACTTTGGATAAAGACTTAGCGCAAATTGTTCGGCGCAATTTGACATTGACGGATATCATAGTTCTAGAAGAACCGGAAGAAGAACTTAAACTCCCTGAAATAACTGATGAAATGAGAAAAGTGATCTTTCGTGCGGTAGGGTATTTTTGAAATATATGCTCTCTTATTAATTGAAAACTCGAACCACCTTGTTAATGATAATGAGTTGCATGGTTTACATTCTTGTCTTCGCAGCGTTCTCCTGGTGGCTTGGGTGAAGTGATTACAACAACAGCTAATAACATTGAAATCACCAAATCTGACATAAAATCTTTAGCTCCCATGCAGTGGCTAAACGATAATGTGAGTTTTATCATTCAATACGTTGTACTGTAACAAATGACTGGTTGCAGCGTTCTGAACATGTGGTGATTATGGCGACAGTTCCAGCAGGTGTCATGACAAGATTGTTGTGTTTACGGAGTAATTTTACTTTGTAGGTAATCAATTCTTACTTGGATTTAATTGCTCTTCGAAGTAAAAGTCACGATAATTGGCCGTCAGTCTACGTTTTCACGACTTTCTTCTACCCGAAATACCTTAATGAGGGATACTCCAATATTTTGAAGCGGTGGACACGTAAAGTAAGAATAAAATGAAAAACTGACAGAAATCAGTAATGATTGTTTCTTTGTCGTTTCGAGAAAGGCCGGGTCGATGTAATTATAATTTCTATCTGCATTTTCAGGTAGATTTATTTTCCTATGATCTATTAATATTCCCCATTCATTTGGGTATTCACTGGTGCCTTGCTGCGGCTGACAATAGAAAGAAAATTATAAAATACTATGACTCTCTTGGAGGGAAGAACTATCAATGTCCAAAGGTATCATTCTGATGTTCACATGTCACATTATAGGTTCCGCATACAATGACTTTTTCAAGTTTATTTGTGATTGTATTTGCTTAACAGGCTCTTTTACAATATTTGGGTAAAGAACACCAAGAAAGGAAGAAATCTGGTTTAGATAATAATTGGACGACAGAAATAATGGAGGTAAAAGAGCAGTAATGACTTTCTTAGACCACGACGTTTTTATTTTTATGTTTCAATATAATTAGATATTATTGTACTTGAGCATAGATTCAGCTGTGTTACCTTTCTGTGCTTTTCTATTGCAGGAAATTCCACAGCAACAAAATGGGAGCGATTGTGGAATGTTTGCGTGCAAATTTGCAGAGTATCTATCCCGAGATGCAGAGCTGAGTTTTGAGCAAAAAGATATGAATTACTATCGTGAAAGAATGATTTATGAAATCATTACAGGAAATTTACTGTATCCATAAAGTTACTGTACTCGAAAAATTTTTTACCACATGTTGATCCCGAACCTTGTCATTTGAATACAGTAGATTCGAAATTGACGCCGTTGACGGTACTCCACAATTTAATTTATTGAAGTCTGAATAGTTTATCAAATACTAACTTGCTTGCTTTTTCCTATCTTGAAAATGGCGTTAAATTGAATTATTCGTATGGTACAGACAGTAATACAATAAATATAAATAACGACAAGGGAAATGTATAAAGATCGATAGCTTCATTGCTTTCTCGAGTTGAATATTCGTTTAGAAATGTGAAACGTAAAGCTAGCTATACAAAGTTTCAAATAGTTTATATGAGCTGATTGTGAATGATTTGAATTTGAACTTCAGTGAAATAATTTTTGTAGTTTTCTTTCAGGAGCATAATATACATATATTGAAGTTAAAATAAAAAATAATCTAAACTTTGCTTTGGTTTCTTCAGTAAGAATTACATACCGCTATGCAAACTGTTTTCAATCTGAATGAAAAATATGAAAATGTTCGGAATCGAATGTCCTGCTGTAGTGAAAAATTGAAATGCAAAAACGCAAGTCCAGCCTTTAGATTGAGTTCAGAGTTTACTCAGCACCACAGCACGGTAACCAAAGAATCTTCCTGTTGGCCAGAATTGATAAGGCGGCAGCCAGCTTTTGAGTTAATAGGGGTCAAGTACTGGTAGGAAGGTCCACTGTTAATTATGGCATACGAGATCCGAGATAGGAGTAGTGAGCATATGTACTTATATGTCATTATAGTTGAAAGTAAGCAAAATCCGTCTTAGATAAATATCCAAAATTTCACCCACGTTGCTAACAAAGGATATATACTGATTGTCGAATTGGATCAGCAAGTCGTTGCTAGGGTGGGGCTGGGGTTGGCGATGTGGCCATACAATAATGTCTTCTTTGCCATTAAGTACTTAACATCGAATAATTGCGTTGGGTAATAATTTTATATTCTCGTCTCTCGTGTATGACAAACTTATAAATTTTACCCAGTTACAGAAACATAAAGGATGAATTTATTTTTGAGCGCGTATAAAGTAAGTTAGAGCACAGCACAGTTTATTGTCATTTTGTATTAATTTTACTTGATGGTATAGTACTTTGTTGATAAGTTTTTGCAAAAATGTTGATTAGTTACCACGTTACCTGAAATGCAAATGTTTACTGTACCAAGCCAAGTACCAAAAGTTTAATGACAACATATAATATATAATAGTAATTTCATTATTGATAATACTAACCGTAAGAATTGTTTAACATATGTACCATTTTGATTCTATCGATTCGATTATTGTACTGAAACACATTTTCTAAGTTGCGTTCGCAGCGTATGTATACGCACTACTTGACATTTCAAATAAAATATCAAGCATCCAACTGGAAATATAGGGCTCTACGAGTGTATTTACGACTCATAATTTAATGAATTGCCAAGGGCTTAAGCACCCACATCATCACCCAAGTGAGACTTACCTAATTAAACTAAAAAGCTCATGATCTGGAAATCTGGATGGGGGCAACAGGAAGGTAGATAATGATTTATTGACCGATTCGTTTCTGAGTATTAAAACGTTGTTTCATTGCACATAATTATCAGTTGCAATAAAGCCACGTAGAGAATTAAAAAACAAACAATCCCTCTAGCGGATGAAAAAGGTTGAATAAGTGTTGGCTATTTTTAGGGCGGTGTCAGCCCCCCTGTAAAATGCCCTTGTCCATAAGTCCGTACGTCTCTACGATATAATTTTTGGAATAATTAAAAAGAAATTATAAAAGTAAATTTTTCAATTTAGGATTTTTCTTATTTCGAAGGTTTTGTAATACTTTGAAGTCGGATTTCGTTTTAATAATATGTTAGTAATATGTATTCTTATTTTGCCGTGCGAATATCTTCGTTCTGGACACTGCATTTTTGCCTCAACTTGTTAGTAAAATTTACTAACAATTTAATACGATACATATACTGCAGTTTAAATACTACAGCTTCAATAAAATAGTTAAGTATCACCAACAAGCTGCTGGTCCGGGGCTATGTGCTAAATTGTCTCCAGTTTGTCTACATGCTTAAGGAACTGATAGCGAGACCCACTGGTACTAGTATGGTGGTTTGGTGGTAATATGTTTCAAAATGATGTATCATACCATTAAAGTAATAGGAATTTCCTATACTCTTCCATGTATTTCGGACCTTCGATTTTCGCTAAATTTTTGCCCAAGAGAAATTTCCCTGCAAATATTTAAAGATGCATATAATTAGTTTAAAAAATTTGACGCCAAAAACAATGCATTTTTGATTTGATTTGAAACTTCATTGCTAATCCAATTCAGTGCTGGGCACTGTTGGGCACTGCTTTCCGATGGACAACATCCTCAAATGTGAAGGGCATTTGAGGAGGAAAATACAATTTAGATAAAAGAGAGGGTAAGAGTATATTAAGAATTGTCCACAGAGTCCAATTAATTAAAAATGATAAATTTATATTGTCAGTGGTAATTTAATTTATTTGTATAATATATTTATACAATAATATTTGAATGGTTGAGCAAGAATTTTATTCTTAACTTTTATTCTTAACTGGATTTAACTGATTAAGATAATTAGAAGTACGGAGGTTTTACAATTGGAAAATGTCTGCAGTGATTTTTGCACTTTTATTGTGACACTGAAGGGAGACCAGTCTATTTGTACTGATTCAGCTATGTCACGTGAATAAAGTTGAAATAAATAAAATAAAGAAATAAAGAAATTTCTTTTGCAAGAAATCTCTTTGTGATTTGAGATTGCACCTAGCGTCAGATTGATATACATATAACATAGTCCCCTTACTTAATGAAGATGATAATGAAGATGAGCTTTTTAGTAAGCAAGATATTAATTATTGGATATAATTTGCCATTTGCCTCCGTAATTATTAGACCCAATTCCAAAGAGTAAATTGTGAAGTGAAGTGTGAAATAAAAAGAACAATCAATAAGTACTTCTTTCTTGAATTTATTAACGCTGTAACAGTCTTTTTCATAACGTTCCACAAGATTCGATGAGAGTAAGAACATTTCTTTGTGTACATGCTAAGTAAGTCAATATCTATTTGAAAGAACCTTCAGTATTGGTAGTGCTTCATCACTACATATAAGCCACACGTATTCCGATAATTATATGGTACTGTGATACCATTAGAAAATGGCGTAGAACCAAGGCCTTTAATTGTCAATAGGTCTAATACACAAAACTAGGGTTGTATGCGCTCATTCATGGTCACTGTCAGTGAAAACTACAAAGAATAAATAAAAACGAATATGTAGTAGTTAAAAGTAATATATGAAAATGAAAGCAGAATTTCGAGCTTCAACCTATTTCCCAAACGAATTGGTGGTTGGAATAACGAATAGAGTAAATTTCAGATTATAGTACATAATCTTCTCTGAATCCTAATTTGATTGGCTTCTTCTTGGTTCTTTTGAAACCCTTCATGATTTTTTGCGGGATAGTGGAGGATCCATGCAGAGGAATTGGTGGATACGAGATTACACATATGCCACCTACATTTGGTGGAACGTTATTACCCCAATTTAAGGTAGCTGAAACGACGCAGTCCAGAATAAAATCGCCGCCATTTGGAGTGGCACTTCGGAAAATGCTACTCTTTTCCGAAATGGCAATCGCCCTAAAACAATTCCTTTCGCCCTTGTCAACGTTGGAAGTGATATTTGTAGTTGGACTGATTTCGTTTCCACCAATTCCCCTGCATGGATCCTCCTCTCTATTCTGTAGCAATTTGGTTATCTTGGTTGCGAAGAGGGAATTTTATTGATTACTCTTCCGGATTCAAGGAACAAGGCCACGTAAACATATTTTCGTTGAGATGCGTCCATTTGGTTGCGATCCATTTCTGACCAAGTATTAATGGACAAGCACCGTGCAACATCCTTCCGTCAACTTCTCCGTTCTTTAGTGAGTCGTACCAAAGTACAGCGGAACCTTTGGTAGGTTTGACAGTTGTTCCCAAAACTGGGAAAGCTGTTAGACCTCCACGCTCCACATCGTTTAAATAGATTAAGAGCGTGAAAATTCGATCGCCTTTCTCATCCAAATGCGATTGGCTTCCTAGGGAATCGACATGAGTTCCAACATGACCTCCAAAAGTGTACGAAGCAATTTGCAACCTTTCCGATGCTTTCTCTGTTGCCACCTTCAACCCCGTGAATGACTCTACTTTCTTAATGAATTGGATCTCAGAAATATCCTCATCCTGCAACCAAGCATAAGTAGCAGTTCGGGGAGTAGCTTTTGCATGATTTCGTGGAGGCGCTCGTTCTAACATTGGACTAGCCACACTTTTCAAAACTTGGATCCATTTGTCTCCGATGAAGTCGTAGACTTGAACCAAGTAAGGTTCTTCATGGAGTAGCTCCATCTTGAGGGGATTCAGTTTGAAGTAAGGATGTCGATCGCGTTCTAGCCAGCAGGAGAGTTTGTTTTTCTCCTCTTGATTTTGGAAGTTGTAACCGTTGCAGAGAGCAACGTAGTTAATAAAACTGAAATCCGTTTGCTCTCCGAATTCCCTTCCAAGATAATTTTGCATCAAGTGTTCCCTCATTGTCTTGGGTAACTCTGGTCCTTTACCAATGGGACTCACATAAATAAATGGACTACGTTTTTCCACTTGATCGTCAAAGTGCTTGTCATGATGTTCTCGGGTTCGTCTCTCTGCAGCAATGATAATTTCCTCGGAAAGACCTGGCCAACGCTCCTCCTCCCTTTCATTCCTCAGTTTCCATTTTGTGACTTCCAGCCATTCCATAGCTAAGGTGTAGAATTGCCAGCGGATGGCGAACTGTGCAATATTCCAGCATTGTCTAGTGCTTAGCTTAACTCCTGTCTCAGTTCCATTAACTTTCCCCTCCACGAATTCAAAAAGATTTAATTTGTAGAAGAAATGAATCCTCAAGATCCCATCCATGACGTCATATGTGTCATCATCTGAGGGCCAGTTGTGCATTCCCTGGATCTCAGCCATCTGGTCTAGGAACAAGGACTCGGCATCATCTCTAATATGCTTGTCAAGTGCACGAAGATCTTGAGCAAATCTACGGATCATTCTGTATGACCTAATTGGGGACGCGGTAACTTTCAGAGCTCGTAAGGTCTCAACCTCAGAGCTATTAATTAATCTTGCTGTCGTATTTAAGTCAATCTCATCCTTCCCATTGGACTGACTATCATCGTAGTCCATGAGATAGTTCTTGACTAATTCCAAACGGTCCTCCAGACTTCTGAGATAATCTACAACTTTGGCATGAACAAGTTCCTCTCTTTTTGCTAAGTCGGTCAGATAAATGGACGAGAGTGCGTATGGAAGCGGCTGGAAACTTTCCCCGGGGTTCTTGATTTGAAGAACTGGGGCGGTATATGGTGAACCACCGATTGGTCCTGGGGTATTTACAACATTAGCAACACTTTTGTCAATCGAAACCAGGTACAAACACACAGCTACAACTATCACAAGTGAAGATGATTCCATTTTTGAACCGTTGCTCGTAAAATCAATACTGCATTTGAGAGAGAGTCATCTGAAAACTGGTGGTCTCATCAAAGTCTCTTCACTGTATTGACACAGATACAGTCCTCCAAAAGATATTTGAAAAGCTGGAAGGTCCAATCTGCGAAAAGAATAAAATAATATATTTTCAGAAATCCCACCAAAATTCACGGATGAGAACGAGCTTGGTCTGGACCAAGCTAATAGTCATGTGGTATTTCCATATTGTGTCTTTTGGGGAGCTATTGAATAACAACGTAAATATTTGTATAAGAACTGGCTGCTTCATTGGCGAACTTCAGCATTTCAAAACCATGGATGAAATTCCCACAAATAAACTTTAACTGCCCTCGGTCTTAGAGTAAACACCCTTTTCTATTTAACCTCCATCAAAAATACAAGTTTCCAATTCTGAACAAATATCATTCTGTGCACATTTTTGAATGGAAATTCGTCAGGTTTTGTCCTACCGGGTTTTAATTACGAATTATTTGCCCCGGGAAATAGTAAGAACATACGATAGCGTTTGTATCGGGTCAAGTATAAATCAAACCTAAAATCTAGGATGATGTTTTACAACTCTTCCAATTTGAAAACTATAGACACATTCTAAGAGTCGCTTAAAAGCTTCTCAGGTAGTAAAAAAAACCGAAGCATTTTATTCCTTCAGTTTTGCTCGCAACAGTCATAGAGAAGCTTTGACAGTAGTGACTGCACTTGTCAACAAAAGTTATTCATAATGGTCAATGGTATGAAAAGAGCATAAACGTAGTAAAACGTTAGATTATTTTGAAAACTTACTTGGAGAGCAAAGGAAAGAAAATCAGGGAATTGTACTTGCGCTGGATCCGGAGAACGGTCAAAGACGTGATGTGATCACCTTGGAGAAGCGAGAGAGGACGACTAATACTTTGACAGAAGATAATTGTTTGCGCTGCTTTTTTCCCTTCTGAAGTTTCTCTCACTCAGGTGTGCAAGAGCAGAAAGCAAGTTAGTCTTTGGGATTAGGAAAAGTATGTATTGGATGTATGATGATAATATAAAGCTATTGCTTACGATCGAGTGGTGGCTACCTCGAACGAACGCTCAGGTACGTTTGAGATACGAGGATGATCATCCTAAATAAAAGAACACCTTCATGCTTGTAGTCGTTCTGGTATGAGGTATTAAGCGAAATGGGAAAAACTGTCGAAAACTTTTAAACCCCTTGCTCCTCCATCCCTCATGCAGTTAACGCATCAACTGAAACTCTTGTCTAATCTTGAGCGTAGCATTTGCTCAGAGCCACAGGTACTGTACATAATTTACTCACATATAGTTTGTATGCTCAAGCCGTGGAAAAAAGTGGATCTTAAAACCGGTCGATAAAAAGTTCATCAAAATCCTCAAGGACAAAAAGAACAGGGAGCTCAACTGGAGCTTTAATACCACGTATTTTCAGATTCATCCTTCCGACTGCTTACAATTGCAATAATATACACCAAGTGAAATTCCACATTACAAATTAAATCTAATGGTGACCATTTTCTGTGTGCATTTTCAGTGACCAAGAAATTCTTTTCGCTATAACTATGCATCGTCCCTTGCTCAATATACTTAATCAACATGCTTTTCTTTAAGGTTAAAGTAATTATTGTGTATGTAGTTCTCTTATGCTTTAGCAAGGTAAATTAAATTGAAGGGAGAAATGTGAGAATCATATCGGAGGAAGACTGAATTGTATGGTTATAGAGAAAATACTCCTGTAAATTAATAATTGCTCTATTTATATTTCACGCTTCACGCCCACCAACCAACTATGATTTTGTGCATTTGCAGATGAAATTTTGACTGCTTCACATTTGTATGCATTCTCTATACTCTGATTCTCTGTTATAAAAAGTTCAACTTTCAACAAATCCAGTGGGTATCATTTGCCATGCTATGTACGTTTTCGCCTGTGTATGCATGAGAAAAATGTCTTGGGGGTAATTGAACAAAAACTTATTGTTAGGTCATTGTCCTTTCTTCGTACTCCCTTCTTTAGAAGGCGAAGGGTAGAGTTATACTATATGTGTTGTTGGAGCTTGGTGGCATCCATATCCCCAAGATGCAGATCTGCGAACCTGAGCCAATCTTTTAATACAGGCGTATACCGGTGTTTAATAACACAATATGTACACACTAATTTTCTTAGTCACAGGGCACATTCACAACTCGTGGAAAGAGTCTATGCAAAAGAACATGTGTGTAAGATTTTATAACATGTTTATAGCGTGCATATTTCGGGTACGTAATTTCTCTCATAAAAGGTTCCAAGGAAGTGTAAACAGGGCTAGGAGAGAGCGAGAGGAATAATAGTAATAATTTTTATTATTGACATATATGCAAAGCGAAATAGTAATCCTATGAACTATGAACGAAATGCAGTGTGAGCATTGCAGGTGACGTAAAATCTTAAAACTTGCGTTCAGCTTAACTCTTTGGCCAGTTCTATACATATTAGTGATGTTAGAAAATGTGAAAGCTAGTTAAGATTTGTGTTGCTTTAATTCCGGTTCAATAAGGTCGGATGTAGATAAAGTCGGAGTACTTCGTCGGTATAAAAGATTCGCGGGGCTTGATATAAAAATAAACATACTTATTTGGCTGATTTCCTGACGGCAGAATGTGTTTCTGTAGTTGTGGATACTGCATTCATTTACTTATTGTGATTATGAGTTGTGAGTGAGTGAATCCTTTCTCGAGATTTCATAGTGCCCCATTCACATTTACGATTTACGACCTGGTTGACGTGGTTGATGGTTTCAGTTGGACCATAACTAATGGTTTTTGCTTAGGCTAGCTGAAAATATGTTGGAAACGGATATTACGCCCTGAATAACTCAAACTCTGTGTTTACATTTATTATAACATATAGGACCTTACATATATGTTAGAGCATGACAGATTGCTTGCACGGATTGCAGTGCAGCTACTAAAATTCAAGCGCGCAGTTGGCTTCGTAGGTTGAATTGAGAGTAAAATCTGTTAAAATGTTTTATATAGACACCGAGAGGAGCAGATGCTCAAGCTATATATATTTATATTTCCAGCAATATGCAATTTTGCTCTCTACTGTTACACTGGCAGTAAAACACCTGTTAAATACAATTTAGCGTTTATAATTGATTTTCACGCAATCGGAACGCACATCATATTAATCTGACAATCAGTGAGCTTTTGACCTAAAGAATGAATAGCAAATATGTACCTATTTAATTGGGTTGAGGGGAAATGCGCCTGTACCACTACTGCATTTCAGGTTGTCACGAAAAGTTTATAAATTCATTAAATGCTTTCAATATATACTTTCAAAAGAATCAGAGTAAAAAAAGTGGAATAAATTGTATGCTCGTAGACAAATCAAGCCCAGCCAAAGCGATTTTTATAATAATAAAAACATATTAATAAATAATAACTATAGATCCCACTAATAAGTTCAGAGCAACCTTCTGTTCTTCGTGGAAAAAAAGCAAATATGTGAGCCATGCCATTACCATTATGTTCCCCAGAAATACAAAATTATTGTCTTGAAGACATTCAAGTTTTATTGGACTTAATTTTTAATTAATTGGTTAATGTTCTCGGCGGGAGGAATAATTCCAGAGGATTTTGTAGAGTTTTTCCCTAAAGTATTTATGAAATCTTCCTAAGAAAATGTAGGATGAAATCATAATTGCAATTATACGTGGACCGTTATAGCGGAAAATATAAAACCCATTTTCTCGAAATGATTAAATCCACGTAAACCCTTGAAAAATTGATTCTATAGTTTATTTATAGTAATATATAATTAATATATTATTGTGGGTATTATTTGCGTACTGAAGTACATATAGCAAAGTCAACAAGCGTCAAGATATTGTACAAAAACGGTGATGTGCTCTGTCTATAGGTTAATAATGAAATGGTATTAGTGAAATAAATAATTATTATTTCCTTCTCTCTATAATAACTTATTCATACTATCAACTATCATACTAATAAAAATTCATCAGCATCCTCTCCACCCTCCAGAAGTACACTCTAATTGAAGGCTGATGTTCAGAATGAGTAACCGGATGCAGGGAGTTTTTTGTATGATTGTGACTGCATGCATAATGGCCTCATAATAATCATATGGTCATTGAAACAATTCTCTCTTTATCTTTCCTATGTATGTTTCTAGGTTTATATTTGGGCTTGAACAATTCTGCTGTCGTTTTTACAAAGCTTTTAGTGCTATACTTTTGTATAACTATTTGGAAAGTTTGCCTTGTCCTAGTCTCCTTAGTCCTAGGTAAGTATCGGGTGTCGCTGACTTTGTATTCCGAAATGAAAACCTTTCCTATATATAGAATGTATTCACAAGTATTAAAAGACCCTTATGAATTTTTTGGATCAAATTTTTATGTTAAACCAGCCTAAGTACTGTAACCAAATCGGTTCGGTACACGTAGCAAAAATTCTAAATTAAACTATGTAGCAAGCCTTCTTGGGAAGTCTATTTACGATACGATGCTGGTATAGCGTGGTGGCGGAGCGGTTGCCAGGGTTCTGAGAGAGTGATAAGTGATAATCCTGTGCGGCAACGTGGCTATTGAAGCAGCGTCATCATGCTTGTTAAAGATTTCCTTAATCGATGGTCATTAAGGCTCCTTCTATCATGTCCTGATCTGTACATGTAAAAATTATTCTCGTAACGCATGAGATGTTTACATCGCTCGTTGTCAGATGTATGTGCTTGCTATGTATGCATACCTATAGAAAACAATCGTAAATGAAGAATGAGTTGACCCGCGGTTAATAGCTACGAATTCATTGTCCATCTTCTCGAAATACCTATATATCCTCATTATAGTGAGAATGACGAGATCTGAGAACCATGAAGTTCTTGAAACAGGCAAAGTAACCATTTGGAGGCAGCATATAATGAACAGGTGAGATTGTATGAGAGCGTTGAGCTTATTATAGGAAAGTTTGATGTAGTAAGTATATAAATAAATGGTAATTGGGTCTTGCGAATTGGATGAGTCATGTACGACCTTAGAATGTGAAACAAAACAAAAAACTAAAGTTAAATTTTATCTGTGAGTTGCTAGATGAGCCATGAGCATGATGCAAGAATTTATCCACGCGATGAAGTAACCTTGCGGTATTAAACGACACTTTCCATCCAGAAGTGTCGTTTAAATTATGCAAACTATTGTTCGCTATAGCTTGTATTATTAATGCATCCTGTTGGTTTTCCCAGGATTTGGGCAAAAAGTTTCTGACGCCATGTGGTTTTACCTTTAATGAGTGAATTGAGTTTCTCTTCCGCGTCCTTCATCACCAATCAAATATACTGGATGAAATTGTTTTTTTCCGTTTATGTAAGATGTGAGGGCCAATATGTTGGGCAGATTTTGAGTCAACACGGTCGATTTTATTACTTAAAATTTGAAACACACTATACTAAAGTTTTGTGAAAATCAGAGGGTAGATTTTAAAGGTCTTGTGTACGTTTTTGAAAGCATGTCAACCTGCTGCTCCAAATAGAGCCGCTAATATTATTGTAGATAGAGGAGCAAAAATTGTTAAGCATATGGAGTTGATTGGCAGGAAGTTTACTAACTTTAGCCTATTAAAAAAATGTTAAAATAATTTTTGGGACAATTATCGCCTGTAAGTACCTTATTAAAATCTCCGTAACACATTTCCTACAAAAATCTACCTTGATATTTTTTCCTCATATCCCGGATTTTTGGGTGTTTATGTCAAAGAAACCATGTCCCCAACTGTTTCCGGCATAGTATGGACATCTAGCGAGGTAAAAAGGGAAATGATGCAGTTAAGCTGGTAATTTATTGAAAAGATCGATTTTGAGCATCATTGTGCAACAAATCGTGTTTTTCTAAAATTGCAAAATTCTGGTTTTTGTCTTAAAATGACGAGTCACTGTGCGCTGGAAGAATTTCTTTAGCGTTGGTCCTAATCCCCCAAACTAATCAAGTTCTAGAAGGTTTCAATTCCCTAAAAATGATTCAGTTACTTATCTTAGGTTCGTAGTGCTTATCTCAAATTAAGTTCAATCAGATTATAATTGGTTCGTGGTCACTCATAAAACCTTTAATGTCTTGAGTATCCTCATGATGAAGTCATACGAAAAACTTGGAAGTTAACTTTTGATGAACTTAGGTATTTTAATTTTGCTGAATATTTGCTATGATTAACCACTTAAGTACTACTTATAATTAAATATGTAATAATCATGTAAACAATTAATTAGTGGCCACTTTCCTATAGAATCCATGGTCTGAAGAATTAATGGTAGATTCCCGAGTTTTGAGATTTGCGTACGAGAGACGGGTAGTGTAGTTAAACGTGTATAAAATTAACGTAGCTTTTATTACGTTTAATTTTCCTACAGAAAGTTACATGTTAGGAGGAGTTCACAGAATCGCTACTAATTACACATTACTTACAACAAATTCTGGTTGCTATTTACCTGCAACCTGCAATCCAACGGTGTTCGATTCCAAAATTGACTTGGTTGGTTCGTTGCATGGCTAGGGTGCAGGATGAACATCATAAAATTCGCATGAGAATCAGTACAAAAGTGAGTGGCGCTATCGGCATCGGCATGGCAGTGCGATGACTTTACTTTCATTAACATTTATGGAATTGGTGGATGGTAGAGAGCTAAATTTTCAACCTTCCCTCGAATGAATTGGAAAGTTCTTCCACAAATGCTTTTGTTACAGATGAAATATTTATAACGAAATAATGGCTGTAATAATTATTAGCAAAAATTAGGGATACAGCATAAAGTTACCTAATAAGCAAAACATTATTAAGCCTGGCGCAAACTATAGGGTAGAATCGGAATACTCTTACCTTCCAATCGCACGAGCCAAATTTTCTGCCCTGGATTTTGTCTCCTT
>JAQFXU010001223.1:0-32139 GCA_034693705.1 Spatulosminthurus flaviceps
TCAAGTCATTCGGATGATCCAGTGCTGAGATATAGCATTGACCACTTGCTAAATGTCAAACCGCCCAGGATAAGGGGAATGCAATATGGAATTTTTTCATTATTTTTCCTGGTCCATCTTGAGTGTCCCCAACATGAAAAAAAATATTTTGGACAATGATCGTGCCATAGTGAAATGTTGTGGTCGATCCTAATTGTACAAGCTCTTTAAGATCCGTGTTACTGAGAGAACAGTCAATTTATGCACACTCACCTAATTAAAGTCATGAAATGAAAAAACGGACTGGACGGATTACACAATTTAGCCAGCTCACACAAACACTAGCTTCAGAAAAAAATCTATATGGACAAACTTTAACTAATTATTTGTCAACAGACTATGAACGAAATGAAAGGTTACCCTTCACGAAACTGATTTTATAGCAAGCACTACCGAATTGCGCAGAGTGTTGTTTGTGAATGCTAGTAGCTACTATTATTGGTCATTACTTTTCGCGTGCATTCATAATTTCACTTTGCCAAACTAAAAATAACTTACTCCACTCCCAGATCAACTTCAGGAATTCCGCTCAACATCTGATTTGACAGCATTTCTTCGGATTTCTGGCTACTCGATTTTCTTAAGTACTCCGGAACAGCCATTAATGCGGCTTCCTCAGGCGTTAGAAATTTTGGAGTGTCCGTAGGTGCTTCTCCATTTAATCCCATGTCTTGCTTCCGTTTTTTGAGCTCCTCGTCGATATACTTCAACCTGTTTAAAAATTTTTATTTTAATTTATTTGGTATGCAGAAGCCTCGTAAAACCTTGTCACAACGGTCTCTAAAAATGATAACACGCGATGTTCCATCAGGGTAATTACAATCCCCGAAATAAGTAATCCAGCACAAATATGCCAGTTATACCAGGTGGTAATTCAGTAGTCACTGATGAATGACAGATTAAGAGGGAACAGAGTCACAGAGCAATTTTTTCTAGTGTACCGAAAGCATTGTAAGATTTTAAGGCCTTCCGGTAATTAGGGATTTTATTGCACAGGAAAATCTACTGAATTTAGAAAAGCTAACTACGGCGTATACTCACATTTCCGCATCTTCATCCCTAGTGTTAGTTTCGGCTGAAAACTGTGTCCCTATACCCACATCATAAGCATCATCGTTTGGTTGAAATTTTCCATTTTTCAATGCTTCCATGTCGATCATTCCTCCAATTTTAGATTTGAAAGGGTCGCGCAACTACATTATACAATATTCCATATTAGATGTGCATCTATGCAGCTCATTGAGTGAACGTGGCGAATGGCTTTCACCTCATAAAAATGCATATACATAAAACTTACCCCTAACGCCTCATCTTCAGGCGCTGCTCTTTTCCCCAATGCCAAGCTAACAGCATTCACCCCATGCGGTCTCTGACGGAGTTTTTGCAATTCCTTGTGAGTCTCCAATTTTTCTCTACAGCAAATAGGTAAAGATGTAGTGTATTGTTCATTATTTCATTATTTCAACAATAACTTCAAAATTCCAGCTGATTTCCCAGAAATTAACCAACACTAACACACATACTTTCAATAGTTTCAATGCGAGCATGAACCAATAAAAATAAATAAAAAAATCCAACTTGCAAACTGAGAGAGAAGAAGCAACTGCTTGTCAAATAAAACTTACAGGACACTTGAGTCAGTGAGAGCACCGTTTGCCGTTACATCATCTTCTGAATCCGAGGAATGCCGTCGCTTCCGGAATTCTTTTTTATTCCGTTTTTTGAAAACTATGCGACTCTCCTGGTCGACACCCCTTTCCTCCATAATAACGCAAAATATTGGACGGTGACCAAAATACGACGAGTAGATTTCTCGAAAGAAGTCCGTTTAGGGCATTAAACTGTGTATCACTCACAAACTATATGAAAATATTGGGATAAAGGATAAACTATTATAGCTATAATATTCCACGAAATAAAATAAAAATGAAGATGTTCGTAAAATAAACGTTATGACCCTTTTCAGGTTAAGTAATGCTTCTAACAATAAGAGCAATTCATGTCGTAATTTAAACAAACGACTCACAAATGACACTTATGAAGGTCAAAAGCGCAGCTGGTTGGGAGTATTTTGACCTGCGTCCCTGAGTAACACGCTTCCGATTTTTACGGAACAATTTCCTCGCTTCAACCAAACTGACTAAAAGCTAATGCTAAACCTTTTGATTGTATCACTATATGGTCCAGTCTCTCATGTAGCCAGTAGCCAGTTGACAGTCGACAATAACAACACATCAAAAATTGAAACTTCATTGGTATGTGCTCAGCTTGCCATCAACGATAAATAATAACACTTTCGTAATGTCGTTAGTCGTAGTTAAATCGGAACTTGTAGGAACCACTTCAACAGAGTGCAAACTGCAATTTTATTACTACAAGACCAAAATTCGAACTCTTAACTTCAACTTCGACCAATAAATAAACAATAAATAATGCGACCACAAATAAATGGTATTCGAAAGTTGGCGGCGTATGTTTCAAAGTTTCAAGGAAATCTCTGTTGAACATGAACATCAAGCTTGATACATATGTGATAGTAGCACGTTCTACCCAGATTTACATGAACGGGTGCTATTTTATTGCCACTTTTGAGGCCAGCATTTAATTATTGTTATTATATATAATTCAGAGAATTATTGAGAGATGTCAAACGTCAACGATAGTGTGAATCTAAAAAATATATTTATGTCAGATCTAGGACGATTCAGCCAAGAGTTTCACCTAAAAAAATTTACCCAAAATATTTCAGTCAAAGAAATTAAGGCCAAATATTTTTTAGCCAAGAAATTATTGCCCTAAAATATATTTTAGGCCAAAAATTATTTAGTCTTGGTATGTTCCAGTCAAATTGATTAAAGTAAGAATCTAGCCAAATATTTTCATTCAACGTAATTTGAAAATTCAATTCTAAAGATGAAGTTCAATTCAGCGTATTACTGTACTATTTCATTTTTTGAAAATTATGCCACAAGCACATAGTGAACGGTGCACTATTTCGTGGAGAAATAAACAAAATATTCTCCAATGCGATCTCCTCCAGATCCAGTTGAACTGAAATAGTGCTCCGCTACCCTCTTAACCTTGACCTTGTAAAAGTGGGCCATTATGGCCAAAAATCCTTTTATTTTAACGCAGTTCGATACTGGAAATACTGGAATTCTTTAGAAAATACACTGCAAGCAATAAAAAGTCCATCTCCCTTTACAAAAGCAATTCGCCAAAAGATTGTAAAATCAAGAGTTGAAACCAATATATATATTTTGGCCAAATCCAAAATTACCATGCAAAATACTATTAATTTTATTTTATAAACCACGTGACACATGGTGATATAATTTATTTTACTTTTTCACTAATGTCACTAGCTCCAGGTGTTCAGCAATGTAAAGAACAAGAAATTGTTATTGCTTTTTTTAACACATGAATAAAGTTCACTCACTCACTCAATGTGTCTAAATACATTTTTACTATCCTACAACTCTGATTGGGCACTCTGATATGTTTTTTTAAAATTTGATTTTGATTCCAATGAAATTATTTCTGTGTCCATTATATACCTGCGGTGCCCTTCGTAGAAACATCCCTTTATGCGGTGCCATGAATCATTACGAAGCGAGGATTTTTTTTCAGTCAGTATTAATTCAACTTTAGAAGCTACATTTGTGGAGTTTTATGATTTTGCAAAGCACCAAGCTGTCGAAAAAATTAATCAGGAAAATATTCCTAATTAATGAATACATCTTTAGTGTCCCTTAACTAAATTTTCAATTGTAAAATACACTTTTGTATGTACATACCATTTCTAGCTTTATGAGTTACTAAAGGGAGAACAGTCAATATTTGTACTGATTTAGGAATAACTCGTTAATAAAGTCATGAAATGAAATGAAATGAAAAATGAAATGTGACATACATTTGAGTGGAGTAGTTCAGAATTAATTAAAATATGTGTATGAAAATACATAAGTGTTATGTTCTGTAACGTACCGATTGGCTCTATCAGTACGCTATCATTAATGGAAGGTGTCTATGCTATAGATGGCCTACACACCATAGGAATTACTATAGTCAACTGTCTACACACTGTAAATACTTCTATAGCCACTTTGCCTAACTGTCTACACACTGAAATAACTTCTATAGTCACTTTGCCTAACTGTCTACACACTGAAATAACTTCTATAGTCACTTTGCCTAACTGTCTACACACTGTAATAACTTCTATAGTCACTTTGCCTAACTGTCTACACACTGTAATAACTTCAATATTCGCTTTACTCAACTGCCTACACACTGCAACAACTTCTATGGTCACTTTATGTAACTGTCTACACTCTGCAATAACCTCTAGAGTCACTTTACTTAACTTAAATGGCCTATACACCAAAAGGAATAATTTAGTAATCGCAATTAATTGTCTACTCAACACATGAACTATTATACCAAGCTTCAATTCAAATACAAGTCACTTTAATTCAAGAAACACATTCAATTAATACAAATTCTCAACTGTCTACAAACACTTTTAATTCCCCACTTTAATTATTTACACCGCCTTAATACACCGCATGGACCGGGCTTGGCCAAAAAAGATACAAATTCCCAAGGGAGGACTGGGTACAGCTCAGGTCAGCAAGTAAATCACTGCCCTTCGCCTTGATAGCCTGATAGTTCCTTATCATCAAGTAGCTCAATGACTCGGAGCAGACTCTCTAAAATCGGCTGTTTTTCGCTTTTATATGAGCCAATGGTCGTTTCTATTGGCCAACCAATAGAATCGAATTTCAACTTTCATTTTAGTCAAGGATAATACTTTTTAAAAATATTAAAACAAGAAAATAACAATAATCGCAATCGTAGACAATTAAAATTACTCCTAATTTTAACTGTCTATGGGGAACCTATGGGACAGTTCATAAGTATTTAACTTAACTATCTCAGTGTTTTTTAATGAATTTACATTTCGCGCAAAATATACTTATTTTTGGAAAACAAAATCTGGCAGCTTTATGCATGGCATCCATTAACCACAAAGGGGTTCATCATTGCCTCTACCATTTGAACAAATGGAACAAGATTCTGACCAAGCAGATGCAGTAAATTTAGAAAAGAAACATTATACTATCCTTGCATACGAGTACATATTCTCGAAATTTAATTTAATTTGAAAGACAAGGAGGCTTTTTTTGTGTATGTCGGAGCAAAAGGAACTATTTCTACATTTTTAGTGGAAGCTCTCAGGAAAATAATAATTTCAACAGGTATTCCTGATACAGTATCTATAGTTGAAAATCATGGTGCAATGATTTGCTACTACAAACATTTACACAAAAAGCTAGTAATAGTTATTAATGAATCATACAACAAATTCATATTCCTAAAAAAGTTGGCAGCTTCCCCCGCCCTCAAACCCGCTAAATCTTAAATACAGAAACACAAATTACATTTCCACAAAATAGGGATAGGGCAGCTGAAGCTACCCCTAGCTTTGTGGGGTTGAAGTAGTCGCAAAGTGATGATTTCTCCTGTGGACATAGCTTTAAATACTACGATCATCCATAGCAAGATTGATGTTGATAATGTGACCTTGTGATAGATGAATACCTGTATAAATGTGTTATTTGATGTAAATGAACCTCCTGTGCTCAAAGATTTACTGATTACTTACTTTAAACCTACGCCTATACATAATTTTTCGATGGAAAAGCACAGGTTTTCCATACTCATTAATTTTCTCAAGCCCACACGAAAGTCTCCTATCACACAGAAAAAACATTTTCCAAGGAAATCGACCCATTCCAGGGGAACTTTCGGAAGTTGAGCACAACTCAAACTAAAGGTGAAGTAAAATAAGGGCGAGAGAGAGAGAGTGAGCTCCGAGAGGACCGGGTGGAACGATATATTTACATGGTATTGGCCCTGCAAATAAAACTCCATAGTTTGGGGATAAGATTCGAGTGGGTCGTTGAGATTATGATTAGTTTTGGGTTTACGAAGGAAGTCATGGGAGAAGTTGAATGGAAGTGTCAGGGGCACGGGGGAAGTTAGAGACTTTATCACCTCATCTACAATGTTACAATAACAAGGGGAATTCTTAGTCTTCGGTGCTAGTAGTTGTGGAGTGGAGCAACTTACGAGATTCCCCAGACAGTCATTACATGGTGGTTGGCTAGAATACAAAAGCTAGGCCTCCGTTTCTTCATAAATAAGAGGTCCAGACATTATTTCTATCTGATTGTCTCTGTACTATATGCAAGCAGAGAGAGAGAGAGAGTCATTGGACGGTACAAGTTCTCCATGTAGAACCAATTTGGTGGTTCAGCTAAATTTTTTTCCCCTGGAATCCTCTGTCGCCGTCGCCTTTATTATGAAAAGTTTGGCAATGGGAAAGTCTCGGTGTGCTCCATATGGTCACATTTTATAGAACTACATTCAACTCTCATCTTATATAAAACTACTTGCTCCATCTCAATCGTTACAAGACCATGTTCAATATCTTACATGCTAAGTAATAATTTAGCCTGATATTTAGTATCAAGAAATATGCAGATTTCTCCCGGGAATCCTGAATGCCAAAAGGATAATTTACATAAGAGGACAAGTAGCTTTAATTTCCCACTTATCACATGGAAGAATCTAGGGGTGTAGAAGTGGAACAGGCGCCCCACTTTTCCTCCACTTCTTATCGGCCCCGTCATTTTTCCTAATCGCTACACAAAAGTCTAAGGTCACTATTACACTTCACGGACCTATTCACACCTCTTCCGATTGGTATGTCTTCCTCTGGAATTCCCGTTTTTACTCATAATACAACGAAAATGGATTGTCAGGGTCCGTTGACGAGGAACAAAAGGGAGGATGTCATTTACCCTTTTTCCTTCTCTTTCCCCAAGAAAAGCTCCCAGATTTAAAGCACTACTTCCACTAAAGGAAAATCCGTTCCCGTGCTGAAGACTTTAGTGCGGGGCAATGGGGGAAACATTTATTCTGTTATAGTGAGAGCAAAAATAATGCTATTTATTATCGTTATTACTGCAGAGCAGAGCTCAAACTTAAACACAATCGATGTATTTTTTACTCTCTACCTCATACCTCACGCTGGGAGCTTATTTCATTATAGATTTAACGCAAGGCAGGAATTTCCTTAAAATATGGATCCCATTATTCTGATTCAAGTAATTCCAGTTATGGGTGCTTTTAATATTTGAATTCAAATTACAATTCCGATTCATTCAAATACTTGAAAATAATTCCAATACTATATTCGAATACTTGTCAAGCTTTTTCCATTATTTTATAACTCAAAATAATAGGCATTTCAAACTGACGAGATTACAAATACAAATGCTTCCGCAGATTATTTCTTATTACATACTATAAATTATAAATTTCTTTTGTTACATTCCCTACAACTTGAAATATTTCTAATGCTTCAGAAGTCAATTAAAGACAACAAACATCGCTCTTCCCACTCTTACTAATTCCTAATTTTTAAGATTATTTACGTGAGGGGCTTTTGATCATTAAGCTTGTCATTACAGAGGGTATTTCCTTTCCATTGGACCACTGCTTCACAAATATTTTTTGACCGCAGTGTGGGTTGGTACCATAATTCGATGGCCAAATTTTATTCTCCAGAGTTTTCTGAGCACAACAATATCACTTTTTGCATAAAATATTTCAAATTACTAACTTTTATATGAAACTCTTTTGACCGCACTCTTCGAAACGTTTTCCAGAACGTCACTTTTTCAGTTCAAAAATTTGTTGTAATATTGTAATAATTACAATATTAGGACATACAAGGACATTACAACGTAGGGATTATTCCTATGTTTTTCATCATAATCAGCTTGTAAAAATCATAAATTGCCAGAGATGATTCAGCAGACAGGATTTCATCGTTTTTTGTTTTCTACGGTTGAAATTACTTCATTTCCGTGTGTTGCCCGGATTTTCCCCCAAAAAGTAAAATATTTGGACTAAATTCAAAATAATATGGTCTTCCCGCCAAAATGGTTTAAAAAAAATATACTTAAAATCAGGGGAGTCACCTTTCTGTATTGGCATGAAGTTACAGTCTTGTTACCGGAAGTCAAGAAAAATTATAGTTCTCCAAAAAACCCGAATTTGAAAACTCAAACCGAAAATTTTTCTGGGGCTGTAAAAACTGATATATTCATTTTTTTAACAATCTTTCTGTTCAGTTAGGTTCCCAGAAAGCTGAAATTTGAAAATATCTTTTATTTTGAAAATTTGATGTACTAACGACCCCAGACGGGGTAATTTTCCTACTGGAAAAGGTTTTTCACTCACATTTTTTCCCGGTGCTTGCCAACCGGGCATTTTGCGAATTAAAGAGTTGAAAATTTGCACATACTTAAGGATAATTAGTTTTAGATTGAGTGTGCAAAAATTCATAAGGATCTTTTAAATACGTTTGAAGAAAAACAATTGTCGAGCGTGGTCCAATAGAAAGGAAATACCCTTAGTAGGACAAAAAGCTAAATATAAGAACCAATACTTATGTATAGGATATAGGATATACCATTGCATTGCAAAGTGCAGGTGCGATTCTTATAGACGCGAAAGCCATTTCTTTGTGGTGAAACGATTTACGAACGTTTTTATTCAAACTAGAAGGCTAAAAATATTTTGGAATTGGATAAAATACTTGGCAGAAATTCCATTGAGTTATGCAAATTTTTATCGAATTCATTTCCGAATAATATGACACTGTTACCACCATAGTTTATTATTTCTATAACATATACTTTTTTTTATCTAAAAATAAGAATGAAATTCCTACTCTAATTCTAATTCCGATCCCATACTCCCATTGATTTAATGAAACAAAAATTTATAAAAACTCCTCTTCATTCATCATATTAATATTGTCATTAACAGGAAAATCCACGGCTCGATAATTGAAAATTGTAACGTATGATGAAACACTAAAGTACATAGTGAGACAAGAAAATGACGGGCGGAGTAGTGTAAAAAACACTTATTTAGAATTATTAAATACTAATTTATGGCAGTTTTACCAATAATTATTATTAATCATGAGCACATTGTACAAATGCCAACGTAATAGCTATTGAAGCTGTACATAAGTAACTACTATTAGCAATCAACAATGTGATTCTATGAGGCTTACAATCATTGCTGTGACGATTAATGGGACGACTAATGCCGAAGAAAGCCAAGTTTATTCAACTGATGATTGTAAGATTGAGTGGAAACTTATTGTCTTTGTAGGTATAAGTTGTACATTTGGACGTGCACTTGGAAGTTTTGGAACAAGTGCTTGGCTTTTGTCGACATTATTATCGCATCGTATCGTGGTGTTAAGAGCGTGGGTGAACTTTGCTTTCACCATTGCATTGCTTCACCCTGGCTTTTACATGAGCTAACCCGTGCTTGTGGACAGGAGGAGAGTGAGGAGAGGATGTGAAGGTCTTGGAAGGGAGTAATGGTAAGTAAATTCCAAGGAAATTCCCTATACAACAGGATTTGGGCTCTGGAAAGTTGGAAGCATATTCTTATAGCTAGTCAGAAAGGGCGTGGGAAGGGGAAATGTCTTGTGCAGATGAAATCTCTTGGTCTTGCATCTTCCTGAGTGTCACATCCTGTTCCTACCAGGTCCGCTGTCCTTATTCTTCCCAGTATTATTCTCAACGGGTGTTTTGGAGAGTGTCCAGGACATTCATGCTTTCCCTCCTCATCTCATCCTTACTTTCTCATCCGAGGAGAAAGCAGTCTATTTTCCTAGGTCCATGTTTTTGCCTGGGTGTAAAGATGTAAAAATCCAGAGAGGTTTACTTACAATTAATTACTGCAAGTGTCACTCAATATTGCTTTCAACATTATTCTTGTCAATCTCAGAGGCCACGTTCCATTAAACCACCCCAATTATTAGCCAATAAGATAAAGTAAAAAATACTGGTTTATTCCTTGCACTTTTAGTACAAGGAATAACTTTCAACGGAAACGACTCAAATCCAAATGCAAATCTTTCTCCTTTTTCTTTGTCTTTTTTGCCCATCAAATTCTCAGACGAGATTGGAAATTCCCTTCGTTACTTCTACCTATGCCATTTTAAAATAATAATAATAATTTTATACTCTTGTTTACTCTACGACTCCCACTTGTTTTTCTCCAGTGTTTTAAGGAAGAATAAGTGACTGCTGAAGGACAAAAATCATAACGTTATAATAAAAATATCCTCGTACTTGTTTGTCGTACGTGGAGAGCTTCAGAAGGAGTTTGAAGATCCATCCAACTTTCTTATTGAGAATCAAAAGTCAATTTGGTTGAAATCCTACAAACTTATTTCTTCGTGGGGTGTGAGTTGTTCCTGTTAAATATGTTTTTGGTAGGGGAGAGGAGGAGTGTGAGTGTGTGAAAATCAAAAGGGAAAATGTTTTTCCACCAAAATGAATACACATAATTTCGTGGTGGAGAGGCTTCGTGAGATCTTAGCCAAGCTGGAAAGCACTCCATCCCCCACCACTATCCCTCCCTCATATTCCGTGGACACTTCCAAGGACTCGGTGTCAAAAATATTCGGAGGAGGAATAAGCTCATCTCCGGTCTTATCTCACTTCTCCCCAGCTACCTTTCCGGGAGAGAATTCTTGGCCAGTTAAGGATGATGAAGTTGTGGAAGCGGAGGTTGAAGGTCATGTTAACATTGTTGTGAGCAGCAACGGGACTTCTATAAATCCAGCCACCCCTCAAGGAGACACCAGTGATTTTGTTTACGGCATTCCGAGTCTCTTTCCTCGTGAAATAGACACTAGGACCCAGGAGACTTCCCTATTTGGAACGGAAATGACGGGCGAGCCCTCATCATCTTCAAATCCTCGACTCAACCCTCACCGGAAGGGTATCTTCTTCCCCGTGGCCGGAGACGAACACTCGGACACAAACTCTCTGATGAAGCATCTGCAGGAGCTGATCCAAGTTCTCAAAATGTCCTCCTCGTCCAAATCCACGAGTCCTTTACTGGGCGGGAGCAGTGGATTGACTGGTACTAGTTTGGCTGGTGGCGGAGAGGGTAAGGAAATGGAGTTGAACTTGACATTGGATGATATCGCGGATCTGAACAGTCTCATGAGTGACAATGCCGAGAGCTCCATGCCTCTCAAGCACATCTTCATTATCATCTCTTACCTTCTCATCGCTTTCATTTCCATCATTGGAAATCTTTTGGTGGTTCAGGTGTGAATAATCAAATAACCATTATTTTGATTATTCCTCTTCTCCCCTCAAACTTCCAGCTCTCCTTGCTCTGCATGTTTATATCCCATGAAATTAATTTCCAATCCAAGTTGCGAAACTAAATATTATTCCTGGATATTAGCGTATCTCATGCTCATGCAATATATTTATTTACCTGCAGTTGGTCATTCGGAGCCGGAGATTACACACACTCACGCATGCACTCTTGGCAAATTTAGCTGTTGCCGATTTGCTAATGGCCACGCTCAACATTCCCTTTAGTGCAGCTCGAGTGATTTTGGCGGAGTGGCCTTTTGGCTCCTTCCTCTGTCACGTGGTTCCTTTCGCCCAGGTTACGTCTGTCTACGTCACTTCTATTACCATGGCAGTCATTGCTGTAGATCGCTATCAGGTATAATAATCTTTTCAATTCCCTTTAATGAGCCTTTCAAACCTTTCATTTTAGGCCTTGGCTTTCCCGCCGTATGACGGGACATTCTTGGGCGAGCTTAATCATTCCCCAAAGCATTGATCCGCTGATCAAAGGTTAAACTTTGAAGTTGAAAAGGTTAAAAATTAATGTTTAAAAATGTCCTAATGGCTTGTTAAATGATAAATATTCGGACTTACAAAGTTTGCAGCGCAGCGGATCAATGCTTGCGGAATTAACCTCTTCCAGGCGTTTCCCGTCATACTGCGGGATAACCAAGGCCCACACCAACGATTTGGCAGCTCAAGTTTCAATTTTTCTCTCAAGTTTATATTTCAATAGGCAAAAAGCCTTCGAAACAGCCCTAAATCGTTTAATTCCGAAGGGGGACATGAAGAAAGGGTGTGTCCATGTATTATATAAAACAAAATAAATAGTAACAATTAAACCACAACTTTTTTCTGTGAGGACGGATGCTCATTATGTATTTTCATGTAAATAAACGCGAGTTTTATTTGATGGAGGAAATAGCGATTTGCCCCAAAAACATTTTGAAAGATTACCGTTTTTGATTTAAGTCTATTTACAACCTCAAAATGTACATACATGCAGACCTCAATTTTCTCTCCATTTATTTCCAGGTTATAATTAATCCTCTAGGCCGACGAATGAAGAACTCACAAGGTGTTCTTCTGGTCCTTGGAATTTGGAGTCTATCCGCTCTCTTGTCCCTCCCCTTCGCCCTCCACCACAAGGTTCGATCTCATTATCTGTTATAAAGATTTTTAATGTATCATTTTACCATATACCCTTAAATATCAATCATTTTACTCCCTCCAGCTTTTTCAGCTTTTAGTTGTCTTTTTGGTCATTATTTAATGAATTTTCCAAATGCAATGCTCTAAACTTAACAAAAATAATCCTGTAAGATTTCCTCAATTTCTAAAAATTCTGCCCGCATTTTCCTAATGGTCCCTATGTTGGGAAATTTTCAATTTTTCAATCTTTACGAACTTTGTAAAATCGTATTAACTATAAAACAGTAGGGTATAAATAAACATATTTCTCCGGTCAAAATACGTATAATTTTTTGCCCCCCACCTTGACTCAGCCGACCTTGTAATCCATAGCTATTTCATTTCACCTCTTGATTAGCGGAGTGCATACAAATTTGTGGATAAATGCTAGGAAATACTAGTATGGCAAGGCTAATTAATTATAATGTTAAATAGAGGGAATAATTATTATTGCAGTAGTGTGTAGTCTTATTGTTAAAGTACAAGTTGAACCATGAATAGCTTGGTTGGACGAAGAGTATAATATACAAAAGTTGGAGGGAGCGGGAAGTAGCAATTAATTCATGGCATAAACTAACTTCCTAATATGAATCAATGGATTTTACTACCCCATATAAATTACCACAATTTATTGCATATATTTTTTCACTTCCTTCCTTTCAAACTTTGGCAATTAATCCAAACTTGGAACCCCCTCTCTACTGATAACAGTGGAGGCCGGAGGCGAATAGAGACATCATTTTGCTCTGAGCAGTTGAACTGTTTTGTGTCGACAAGTATACACATAACATAATGTAAGTTATGAGTAGTTATGGGTTTAAGCTAAACTGCGAAGCACTACACGTGTCATGCCAAGTTTCCCTCAAGCCTTCCTTCCTTCTCTACTGCTTCATTCGAATGATGATCCGAAACCCGAATCCATGGAACTAATATTTATTTATTAGCTATAATTTGCACTATGCATATAATAACAGGGGTGTTTATTAATGTTGAGAACTATTTAAGGCGGTAATATAACACACCCGCTGCCAAATGGCGCCCGACTATTCTACTCTACCTATAAACGCTTAAGGTCGTGTCAAAATTGAAAAATTTGAAAAATAGTCCTTGAATTGTCACAAAAATTAAAATTTAATCCACAAATTACATTATTTTCCCTTTTCATGACTGGTCATGGTCCATTTTCGGGGAAAATGAGACCAAAGGAGCCTAAAAAGGACAATAGCCTACAAAGTCCTGATGCTACGTTGAGATTTCCCAAACAACCCTGTTAAATACAATAGCGCTTAATTTCACGTATGGGGAATCTCTGGGTCTGCCACATTGATACATTAGGAAATGTCATGTTACTTTACAATTAGGGATAACCCATGTTTATAGGAAATCTACTGATAAGAATGCTCGAGTATGTGGATCTTACACGGTGTCCATTCTCCCCTTTAGCATTCCTTTTAGTACTTACATTTATTTGTTACATTCGAGAAGAAAATCTCACAATCAGCGACGGAATTAAGTTTTAAAGACCCAAGACATACAAAATAATGAAAATATGTACATATAATTTCGGTGTAGATTTGTCATCATTAATTTCTGTCTTCCTTATACAAACTCATGAAAGGGTTCGACAAATCAGTTACGGTTACGGGTGTGAATTATTCATAAACTTTCAGTCGCTTAATTTTCTTAAAGCGTATATTATGTACTTACATGTATATTCAAGCATATACATACATTGTTTCATGATTAATAACGTATAGCCACAAAAAATTGTTGGTATAGGGGTGAAAAATGCATACAGACATATTTCCCTATATGCAACATAATATATCAAACAGTTCTCCGTTTTTAAACAGTGCTCCGTGATATTTTGCTTTGCGCTGCTCCATGGTTTTAATTAAGGGGCTGCTCACATAATTCATAACGCAAAATCTAGCCAATTTATACCCACCACCGACCCCGTGTAACGCAATTATGCATATATACCAATGTTGTAGGTATTGAGCGTAACGCTATGTGACCCCTACCACCGACCCCCACCAGGGTTATGAATTATGTGAACAGCCGAAATCTGTCTCCATCTACCCCAATACATGTGTATGTACAAAGATTCATAGATGCATAAATACACTTACCGCTCATTTTTTTATTAATTGAAGGTGTGAAACGGAACTGCACTATTATGTCCTAGGCCCCATTTACTGAGCCACCTTCATTTACTTTCTTCAGAGGGGATGGAGCAGGTTTTTGTCTTATGTATAATTATTATGCTTATAATGCTCATATTGCTTGAGAGGCTTTACAGGGAAATCTGGAACGGACAGTAGTCTATTGAGTCATGTGGAAGTGAAAATCTTATTGTACAAGACGATACATTTTAAATAATTAATAAATATTCCACCGCATTAAATATTGTTCGTGAAGAATGTAGGGCTGTTACAAAAGCATTTTATGGGAGCTCCGACCTTGACACCGTTTAGTCAAAAAATTATTATATTTTCCCTAAACTCGCGCTGCGTTTCGAATTAGAAGTGAGGCTCAAATCCCAAACCCCTCTTCCTTCACTCAACTCAATTCCAGATCTCCGCGTGTATAATTTGAAAATTTTGTGAGATTTGTGACACCCTCAGTGCTCTGTTCTCGAAAATAAATGAAAAGTACGTCATACAAGAGTATCTATGGGTGCAGCCTGTTAATGCATTTCTTGTCTTAACATTAAATTAAATACATAGCCAGTTTGTATCTTGGAGTCCGCCTTATTTACCATGGTCACCATTAATAATTGTGTGATGATGGGAATAATTCCCACTGCATTTCCTAAATTATTAAGGAGAATGTGTTTGATTGTGTTTACAGGTGGTGACAGTGCTAACATTTCGGGTTGTCAATCGATGTCAGGCTGAGTTTTCATCCATGGAAAGACGACGATGGCTCACAGTGGCTACAGTTCTTGCTCAGTACTTCATTCCATTGACCTTCACCACTGTCTCGTATATATGTATTATGACAAGGCTTGGTCTTCGCTCAACTGCTATGGGTACGTTTATATGGTAACTTCATGAGGTCCCCTATCTTCACTTTTAATTATGGTCAAGAAATTTCATACTTCTTGAGAAGGAAATTATATCGTCATGCCCGGGATTACAGTACTAGGAATTTCGGGACCAGCGTGTACACTACAAGTCCAAAATTAAATTGGTTTCTATTTTTAAGCTCCAATAATCCCAGCTTTGTTGGGCCGACCACATCAACCGACCGTAGTCGGAGTTATTGTCAATGTTTATATTTGTAAATCCCTTGTCTCACTCAGGACGATCGCTCCCAAAAACTACCCGGACACATTTCAACCAAACTTGCCACTTCGACAGAGACCAATGTCGAGTTTGCTGTCCAGTATCTTCCCTCGGAAGATTTCGCATTTGACTTGGTTTTTCAAGTATTTACCACATTGCCCAGTAGCATGAATTTCATAGTATGGAATTCGAAGTAGGAAAATTTATATTTTCATTGTTCCTACCACACGACGCTAGAGTTTGTTTGCCAATGACAACAAATTATTGTAAAAGAACGGGGATTGAAAATAGGCAATCAGTACCGGCGAGGAAGCGTACGTACCCCTTAACATGTCGCGAAATATAAAAACATGCATTTTTCACCCTCTAGATATTGTGACAGAAACTGCAAAATAAATTATTTATCAGAGTACAAGGACATTTCACAAGTACTAAAATCAAGTCACAAATTTAAAGAAAATCGTCGACAATACAAGTTAAATGGAAACCCTGCCAGATTTTCCAGTGCAGCGGCAGCTTTCATTGCAAAGTTTCTGAAATGCATAAAAAGTGTAAGGTGGGGGTCTAGCATAAAGAATTTATGGGCCACTCACGATCTCGTTCGCAGTTGTCTCATTAAAGTAGTAAAAAGTAAAACTATTTAATTATTTATAATAGTAATAATGAATAATTTATTAATTCATTTTGGTTCAGAGCAGTCGTTTCAACTGAATACTGAATCTAATGGTTCGGAAGTGGAAGGATGATGATGGCGTATAAATAATATGATGTGTCTCAATTTCCGTACTCCTCTTTGTGAAATTCTTACTTATGTAAGAATGTAAACAAGATTTCCGCGGATGTTAGCGTTAAATGTTACGCCCCTGAATTTTTTCTTCCCCACAAGCTGACTTACACAAATCAAAAATATTATTATCCTAAAACTTGCAAGTAAGAAAATAAGCGCAGATATCTCTGAACAGTAAATTATCATTAAACTTTCCCAGGAATTCTTCCCTGCAGTCAACTCCTGGAAAATTTTGCGTCCTTGTCAAGTTGAAATCGTCCGGGGTGATAGTTATAAAAATAATCGGATTTCCCCACAGAATGTTTACCCAAATCATCCTGTACATTTCAAAACCAATGAGGCCATTTAGCCATAGCCATTTATAACAATGCACTTTAACAGACTATCCCACATTCAATCTACAAAGATGAAATCAGTTGGGTGGGGTCTGGGGTGGAGTGACAAAAACATACTACCTTATTAAAACTATCATGCAGATTCTAGGGAAATTTGAAAAAGTAAACCTTGGGGTATCCAATAACTTTTGGGTTTGTGGAGTGGTTCTTTCGCATTGACGACTAAACATATTCCCTTGTTGCAGAAGAATTCCCTTCATATTATTTTGTTTTCCCCCTTGTCTGGAGTGTAAGATTGGGAAATAAAATACAGTCTACATTTTTTATTATATATATACATACATATATTAAGCATTAAGAGAAAGGAAAGTGAAAATTATTGGTAAATTAAGAGGAAGAGTGACTTTTAGGAAATGCTCCTTAAGCCTTCCCCATCGCATTAATTTGTATTTTCCTTCATTGATTTTTTCATGCCGGAAAAAAGGATCAACAACGCCGAGACAAGTTGCGGCACAATCAAAAGCCAAGCGAAAGACGATCAAGATGTTGATGCTCACTGTGATCTTCTTCGCTGCATGTTGGGCCCCCATCAATGCCTACCACCTCCTCACACACTTCAGCTTTGTCTCTCACAACTCCACCGCCATCCTAACTTGTCACCTTATTGCCATGTCCAGTACTTGCTACAACCCTTTCATCTACTGCTGGCTCAATGAGCACTTCCGTCGGGAAGCTCTCAAGTGGCTCCGATGCTTCCGAAATCCCCCATCCTCCCTCATACATCCTCCCGGCATGGACCTCCACAATCCTCTCACTCGGTCCGAAGGGATGACAAGGCCCGCCCCAACAACCCACTCTTCCACACTCATTCAACTCCTCAGCTACCGCCGCTCCAACCATATTAATAATACCCCCATGTCACCCCCCACCCCTCACTCTCAATCTTCCAGTCTCAATGTCAATCCTCCGCCCTTCAACATCCGGGGCAATGAGGTTCGGCTCAGTGGGAAAAAATCCAAGACTGGAAGCATCTCCGTCCCAAATCCACGTGAACAGGACTCTTTTTTAGGAGTAAATAGAAGAAGAACAGTTAAATATGCCAATGGTGAAGAGAATAGTTCAAGTGTCCAGAGTCCCAGTAGTGAGGATCCGCATGATTCTTCCACAGCATCTTGCTTATTTCCTCCCCCACAGACAACTAACAACGGGAGCTGTTCCCTTTGCCAGAGCTCTGGAAGCGGATCTGAGTGTCCTGGCGATAGTTATGAACCAGGTTGGGTGACTCAGTGTCAATCCCAGGTATGAATTTTTACCAAGAAATTTTCCATGCCAGCACCGCAAGTGATGAATAAATCACGGAATAGGAGTAGGACATTTTTGGAACATTTTTTTCCAAAAAGTTGTGTTTTGTGTTTCTTTCCCCCCAAGTATTTTACCGTTCATTTATGTCTACAATAAAAATCTACATGAAACATTTCTTCGGTTGGCTCTAAATTCAAAGAAGGAGCTATTTTAATTTTTTTCCCATCAAAAGGTTTGCGGAATTCTAGCCTTCTAGCTACTTTTCCATTTGCATTTTAGCCCATGATTTCCTAATAAAACTATATTCTAAGGAGCTTTCTTTTTCCCACCACTCTACACGCTCTGGCTCTGTGACCATCAACTATTTTCCGTGTAACAATTTTAATTTACCGTATGTATGCTAGCTTAATAAGTAATGTTAGCAATAAATTACGTTTTATTAACGTTTCATGAATTTCGTTGTTATTACAATATTGCCATGCTTGCTTGCGATATCTGCACCATTTTACGATTTTACCTATACGCCACGTTTTGGCTTCAAATAAATTGAATAAATTTAAAATAATGATTAATGAGGAAATGGCCACGGACATTCTTGCCTCACTCATTCTGATTTTTGCTCACAAAATATAAAATGTCGTCTAGTACATATATCTACTATGTATATACTACATGTTAATTACTGACTTATTCTTGATTCAGTACACACCTTCTCCCATCAGTATCAGTAATATGATTTTACGTCGCTGCTCTGACGAGTCCCAGAAGGACGAAACATCGATGTCAGCAGCTAGGTCGAGGTATTTTGGGGTTTTGGTCACTGTTTGTGATTCCCAAAAATCATCCTCAAAGTGGAAACAGTTTGTTTCTAGAATTGTGTCATGTAATCCAGTTAAAAGTTGATTTTATAATATGATTTTAAGTTTTAAGTGCATGCCGAAAAGGTAGCACAGTGAACTAGATGTATTTCTTTCTCTCTCAATTGAGAATTTCTATGCATTCATAATCGTTCTCCATGGAGTGGACCTATGGACGCACTAATTAGGACCTCTGTTTATCCAGAAATAATTTGTATTAATTACATAATATACAAAAATGAGCAGTCATGATAATCCTCACGAATATAACTCAAAGTTGAGGTTGAAAAAATTCAATTGCACATCATTTAACCATATAATCATGTATTTTATAGTAAATCCACGGGGAGTGTGTAAGCCCAAAACAACATGGTCTTTTCTTTTCTCAATTTTTTTCAGTTTTAGCAGTAGTGCCGTGTACCGGCATTAAATACACAGCACAGCTGCGTTGGAATTTTTGTAATAAGTTAAGCTGTCGAGGAATATTGTAATGTCAAAAAACGTCATAATATTTCAAAGGTGTATCTCCCAAATCTCTATGTTTTTCAGTACAGCATTTTACCGTTTTAAAATTCGAGGATTTAAGGCGACTTTATGGTTCTGGAGTATCTGGAGATAGTCTTATAAGATTACCATCTAATTATGGCATTATTATTGCTAGAATCATCTGAACTGTATACAGTCAACAGTTGAGAACAGTATGACGAGGAGAGTGGAGGGCATAAATGAGAAGACCGAGCCGCTCACCTCGTGGAATGACCTGGCGGGAAAAATGTCTGCGGGAATACAATGTTTCCGACCACACGTCAGGGACAGTGTGACAGTAGTTGTGAATGCAAGCTAATTCATTCCGTTTTGGATTGTTCTTAAATGTTTTCATATCTAAAAGTTCTGAAACCACAACATTCAACATAGCACAGACTACTCAGTCAGCCGATCGCTATTAATGTGATCGCATAGTTATTTTTTCAAAGTACAAATAAGCAAGACGTAAAGTTACATAATTGCTGACTCAAATTACTTATCATAAACCTACCAAGTTTTAAGCATTATTATTTGCATTCCGCATTATTGACTATTGCCACGATTTATTCTTACGTAACTGTTCATCGATAGCAACTTATTGTAACTAACATAATTCCAAGGTGTTAAAGATGTGCACACTCCAGCTCCTTCCAAGAGTTAAATGGCGCCCGGTCTCACTACTCCCCAATTGTAAGGATTGTTTTCGCAAACGCTTTGTCAGCTCCAACGAGGACGAGAGCGGAAAGTGAAAATTTTAGCGTGCGTTCGCGTAGTCGTTCTCGTTATTCGTGATGCGATCGCAACCTGTCTAATATGTATATTGATTCAGTATGTATTGATATAATACATTGACCTATAATATAGGTGTTTCAGTTAGTTGTTAGTTTACGGTTTGCCAGCGAGATTCAGATAGTTAAGATGTTTGTGTTTTGTCGTTTTGTGTATGGCTTATTGTTAGTTATGATTTTCAGCTTTTGGTCGGTGAATAGTTTTCAAGTAATAAATAATAAAAATAAATTATTATTATTGTGCTATATATGGCAATATCTATTATTATTTACAATAATATTCTACTAAAGGGTAAATACAGTGAACTAGCAGGATAGAGAAGGAGAAGGAAAGGAAGTCGGTTTGGAATTTGGATACAATATTTGACGATAGATTAAAATACTCAGTGATTCCTAATATCCTAATATGGGGAAATCGAAAGATTCGGGTTCCAGGCTACCTGAAATGTAAGTCTTAATACTTTTTATGTTTTTATTGTTATTATTACATCATCATTGTTACCTAAAATTAGATTTGATTATTTATATTTGTCCGTAGGACAAGAAAAGAAAAACTTAAAGAAGGAGAAGTCGTAGGGGATATCTGTGTTGAAGGGCATCCAGCTGACCAAGCCGGATGGTGGTCTTTTGCTACATTTTCGTGGATGAGCAGTCTGATGTACTCCTCTTACAAAACTCCTTTGAATGCTTCCTGCGTTCCTGTGATATCTTCAGCCGAATCTTGTAGGGTCAATACAGATTTATTCGAAGAGCTATGGCTAGAGGAGTTAGGAAAAAAAGCCCCAAGTCTTAGACGTGTCTTATGGAAATTTGTGAGAAGATCTGTCATCGCTTCATGTTTTTCGCTTGTTACTGCAGTTGTTTTAGGATTTCTTTCTGTGGTAAGTCGTTAAATTTCGAGCTGCAAATAATATCTTGCTTGCTAATGCTGCTACAGGTGTACCGTACCACCCTTGTAAGTGTAGCTGTCGCAAAGACTTTGACCGGTTTATTTAATAAATACTCGATACCCGACAGTCAGTTTTCCTGAAAGGGGTTCTGGACTACACCTCGGACAATCAGTCCAGTCTTTCAAACGGGATATTTCGAGTTACTCTCCTGGTCATGGCTGAATTTTCCCGAGTTTTTGTTTTTACCTTATTTTGGGCGCTAAGTTATAGGTAAAGTATTTTTTTTAAAAGCTAGTGCTAAAAAACGTTAACTTTGTAAATACATGTTTAATTAGAACGATGAAACGATGTTAGAACCAAGTTTGTAACTTTTCTAATACACAGTTCTTTGATACGACGTACGAACAGCTGAATTTCATTATAATTATTTTAGGTCTGCAATTCGCCTACAATGTGCATGCCAAGGTTTGGTGTACAGGAAAATACTTCGGCTTGCTAACGAATCGGATCAAAATAATGGCAAGATTTTCAGTGCTGTAACTACAGATTGTCAGCGGATTTATGACATCTTGATCTACACTCAAGTTGCTATTAGTGGTCCTATAATCCTAATATTAGGAGCTGCTTACACATTTTTTCAACTGGGCCTGCTTCCACTACTTGGAATGCTTGTTTTTCCTGCATCTTATCCTATTCAGGTGAGGTAAGTTTTTAGATTTAAATACAATAGAATATATTAATTTATGCAGTTGAAGCCATCAGTCATATTACCCATTACATTGCGTCTATTTTAGTATGCTCTAGCTAAACTCAGCGCATCTTTCAGAAGAAAATCCCTTGTTTTTCGGGATTCGCGGGTGAACTATTTGTCACAATCTTTACAAAAATTGAAGTTCATCAAGATGTTTGCATGGGAAAAGCACTTTGCCTGCTTGATTTCTCGTAATATTCTTCATCAAAACTTAAAAATATTTTATTTCAGCTGTCAATGTTCCTGGCTGCACCGTCAGTCGCTGTAATAGACGTATATTTATTTTAGAATTTAGGAAGGATGAGAAGAGATCGCTTTTTAAGAGCCAGTTTATGCATAGCTGTAGTGTGGTTTTGAGCCCAATACTTCCGCAAATAGGAGCCATCATTACTTTTATTGTTTACATTAATTCCGGGAATGAACTCACGTCAGCACAGGTAGTCAATTTTTATAAAGGTTAAGGTTAAGGAAATTATGCCATATGTGAATATGAAACATGAAAGAGTACTCAAAGTTAATTCTGTATGGTGAGATGAGAATTGAGAATATTACACAATTTGTTTTCGTTTTCAGGCTTTCTCAATAATAGCTTTGTACAATGGTCGAATCCGTCCAACTTTGAACACTACACGCTTAGGATTTCGGGCATACTTGGAGGGTTTGATTGCTATTCAGCGAGTCCAAGTTGTTTTGTGTTTTTAAAACAGTCATTTTATGATGTTATCATTATTCGTTGGGTTCTAACATTCTAAACGGAATGAACATTTGTTATTTAGGCGCTGTTAGTCTTGCCTGAAATTCAAAGCCAGAACAATAAATCCTTAGAGAATGAAGAGGTTATGAAATTCGAAAAAGTGTCAGTTTGTCGTCGCACGTGCTCCCATGTCAGTGATAAGAAGTTGCAGAAAGGCAGGAAGGCCGATAAAAATCAAAAGCTCTTAGAAAAAACAGAATCAATCTCCTTTAGATTAGCAGAAATTACTGTTACTGTGAAGAAGGTATACTTCTATGACGAATATTGAACAGATGATTTGGTTTTGTTGAAGTGCTAAAATTGAGTTGTCTTACAAAATCACAGGGCAGCTTCGTCGGCATATGTGGCCATACGGGTAGTGGGAAATCTACATTTCTAGAAACTGTAGCTGGTACTCTGAATACAGAGGAAGGGAACTTTAGTGTATTGAGAAGCTTAGCTTTTGTTCCTCAACAACCCTGGATTCTTAAAGATAGTCTCAGAAATAACATTCTTTTTGGGGAATGTTATGAAAAAAATCTGTGAGTCCCAACAACTTCCGCTTTTTCATTTTTGTGAGTCATAGCAACTAACTACCTTTCGATTCTCCAGGCCAATTAACATAAAAAAGTAAAAGTATATTATGGAACTCGAAATTAATCATAGGTTCAATCAAGTCGTACAATCGTGCTGCCTCGCACCCGACTTTCAAAAATTTCCTTTAGGTGACCTCACGCAGGCTACCGATGGAGGAACTAATCTCTCGGGGGGTCAAAAGCAAAGAATTTGTCTTGCAAGAGCGTTGTATCATTTTCCGCAACGAGATATTTATATCCTAGATGATCCCTTCTCAGCCCTTGATGTTCGAGTAGCAAAAGAGATATATGAAAAAGTCTTAGTACAGAAGCTTTTGCCAGCAAAAACTGTTCTTCTAGCTACCCATGAAATCAACTTTCTCCGAGACTGTGATGAAATCCTTGTTTTTTCACATGGTGGAATTGTGGAAAGAGGAACGCATGTACAGCTTGTCGCGAATGGTGACTCTCACTATAATGGACTTATAATAGCATCTATGAATCAAGTGGAGGAGCGAGAACACGATAATATTCGAGATGTTAAAACCATCAACGAAGAAAAAGTCACCACTGAAAAACCATCCTTCATAAGTGTGGAAAAAACCATCACTCGGGCTTCGTGCCAAGCATACAAAATGTACATAAGAGAAGCTGGGGGGCCACTGGTCGTGATACTGATACTTTTTATGTTCGGGTTGAACATAGCATCTGTTGCCTTCAGCTCATGGTGGCTTAAAAACTGGTTCGCACCGCCATTTGTATTGGCAAATACTTCCCGATCTGGTATCAGCATCATTGACTCAAAAAGTCTCGATTTTGATTTCAACCGCAATATCTATTCTGGCATTATCGGAATTATTTTCCTCACCAGCTTGTTACGAACATCCGGCTTTGTTTATGCATGAGCAACTTTTAGTTTCTATTAAAAATTATCTTACAATCTTGCGCATCGTAGCAAAGCATATAATTATTTGTTTTAATATTCTGTATGTGCGTATTTTACATTTCAGGTAACCCTACATGCTGCTCAGAAAATCCATAAAAAATTGCTGGCTTCATTTTTTCATTCAAGGTTACACTCAGTAGCTGCTTTTGGAACCGGACATATTTTGAATTTATTTACGAGAGACGTATCTGAAGGTATGAAACAAAACATTTGAAATCTATCAACATGAATACTTCAATCCAGTGTCCATTCACAACGTAAAAAATATGCTTAATAATGAACATAGTGGATTCCGGCTTACCTCATTCACTGGAGTTTCTTCTACAGAATATTTTCATGATTATGGCAATCTTATTTATGGTATCTACTGTGTTCCCATTGTTTCTGGCGCCACTGATCGTTCTCTTCGGGATCTTTCTTCTGCTGCGGAGAGTTTACAAGTAAGTAAGTAAAGTTTTTATTGGGAATACTTTACGTAAAGGTTATTTCTACTTCTATTTACCTAATTTATTGTCCTGGTAGTGCAGCTATTAAAGAACTGAAGTCACTTGAGAGTGAAGCAGCCACACCTGTGTTCACTATAGTCAGCGAGACGGTGAGCGGTATTGGGATTATCCGAGGTTTTGGTAAAGAACGCCAAATGAGAGAACGGTGGGTTTTAAAGAAGTTGTAGCTACTTCTAATTACTAATACAAATTCATTGTGCTTTTTATGTTTACATATTTTCATGCTTACATTTTTTCATGTTTACAAATTTTCATGCTTACATTTTTTCATGTTTACATATTTTCATGCTTACATTTTTTCATGCTTACATTTTTCATGTTTACATTTTTCATGTTTACATTTTTTCATGCTTACATTTTTTCATGCTTATATTTTTTCATGTTTACATTTTTTCATGTTTACCTATTTTCATGTTACAATATATTGTTCGCACTTGTCATGTTTTTATACAGTAGTAGAATAATTCTTATTCCTCTTACACTTATGTTACTTTAATTGCTAAGGTTCGAGAAACTTGTGGACTGGAATATCTCCCTTCATTACACATTTGTGTCTGCTATGAGGTGGCTGTCGTTTCGGCTGGACTCATTGTCAGGTTTAAACAAACAATTTGTTCGTACTTGACTCACATTTCGGTGTTCTAATTTATTGCCCTGTACTTATTCATTTGCTAAAGCTTTGTGCTTCTTGTTTCAGTAAGTGTGACGGCTATCACGGCAATTTTCATACTCATCTTTCGCGATATAGTTTCACCAGCAGCTTGTGGACTAGCTCTAGCATATGCAGCCCAGCTCTCGGGAATTTTCCAATTTACAGTTCGAGTTGCTGCTGATGTAGAAGCGAAGTTTGTTTGCGTGGAAAGAATTCGTGAGTTTTTAAAGGATTGTGAAGACGAGGAAGCGAAAGCTAAGTACCCCGAAATTTCTCCGGATTGGCCAGCAACAGGATCTGTGAAATTTGAATCAGCCACATTAAGTTATCTATCTGAATCTCCAGTAATCAAAGCCATTTCATGTGATATTAAGACTGGATGCAAAATAGGTAAGTCATAATTTTGGTTATCAGTGACACAGCACAAGTACGAAACATATGAAGCATAGTGTATATAAATAACTAAGCATTATTTTTGTAGGAATCATTGGAAGAACAGGGTCCGGTAAGTCATCAATAGGAACAGCATTGTTCCGGTTGATTGAATTGCAGTCTGGACGAATTTATTTAGATACACTTGATATTAGCTGTGTCCCATTAAATAAGTTAAGAAGCACGTTATGCATCATCCCTCAAGACGCTGCTATATTTTCCAAAAGCGTCAGATTCAATCTGGATCCTGGAAACGTGCATCTGGAATCAGATTTATGGACTGTTTTAGAAAAATGTGGTCTTAAGCCTTGGATTAAATCGTTAGACTCAGAGGTAGCTCTAAGTCATGGTCAAAAGCAGGTGCTATCCATTGCAAGAGCTATACTAAGGCCATCTCCAGTGCGTAATTAGTTTTTGTGATTAAATATTAAATAGCGGCAAGAACGTTTGCAACACATGTTTTCCGCTGGACATTGCATTGTCAACACCCCTTGTGATTTCATTCATCTACTTTCTAGCTAGTTTTCGTGGACGAAGCGACATCTAACTTGGACCTGGAAACTGCAGCTGTTTTGGATCGCTTGATAATCGACGAATTTCGTTATTCTACAGTCATGATTGTCACTCATCGACTACAGACTTTGAAATACTGCGATTATTTACTTCTTATGAATGATGGGGAGGTAAGTAACCCTGTAAATGATAGATACTGACTTTGAAGACTTGATGACTGTCGATTCAACTATTTAATGGAAAGTAATTATTTTGCAGCTGGTAGATTTCGGACCTACAGAACTTATCAGACGCTTACCCAAATTTGTCAGTTACTTCCAGGCAGATGTTCCTTCCTCCTCTCAAAGTCTAAATCCTATATAAAAAAATAATTGTTAAGTGTGAAGTCTATCATTGGCCATGTAAACAAAATCGAAAAGAAAATAGGAGAAATTCTTGTGGTTGTATACAGTTTTCTCCTGAAATATTTCTCCTAAATTTATTAAAGCTAATTAGGCCGGTTCCTAAATGAGGCCCAATGAGGAGTAGGGATGCTTGTCACCCCCTGACAAAAAGCCAAGGAGTTCATTTAATAATGTTGTACCCCCACCCCCGGCATTTCATGGCCCAATAGAAAAAGTAAAACCATAACGGAACCAAAAAATATATAAAACAGAATTTTTCTAATTAAATGACGTCAAAAATGTTCTCGAAATCAGCATTTTCCTTCTCATTATTAAAACATTTTGATCCTGCCGAGTAATATGGAAGGAAATAAGGATGGACAAAAATTCTTTCGTATTTGCACTTTGCACTTTTGCACCCCCGGTCCGGAGGACTTTCCCGGGGCCTCTGTTCCTAAGGACCCCGACTTTTGAAGTTGTGGTGCTGTCTTGTTGTCACGATTGCTATTGTTGCGGATACTTGAAACTGCTTTCCGATGCGATGACAAAAAAAGCAGAGCGGGTTTAAATAACTACTACATATTTTCTTTTTTACAAAATTGCGTTTTTGAACATGCAAGTTTTAGGATTTTCAACTTTTGAAAATTCGCTCGCTTAAAAACAGAATGTAGGTATGCGTTTGCTCACCCCTTCAAAAAAAAGATTTCAAGATAACTGTCGAATCCTTGTACCGATTTCAAAAGTCAAGGGCTTAAAATCAATGCGAGGCCAAGCCACATTAAATTTGGCTAATTTTTTTCAAATACCTGATACCATCACCTCTATTCAAATAATTGAAGTCAAGAATCTTTAGCAGAATAGTTAATTATTATGTGAACAATATATTATGTAATACTGTGTCAATTGGCAAGCATCGCACGATGCCAGTTGTAGAATAAAATCTACGTTCTCTCTCTAGGATTTATCCAATGTTTTCAAAAATTTTTGGTACTTGGTTTCTACACGGTTAACTTGACAAAAAAATCAACAAGAATTTGCCCTGCGAGCCTGACGAAACATTAACCAAGTACTTATGAACAATGAACAACCTTTGCAAGCTATTCGCAAGCGTGGTGGCAGATATATGTTCCTCAGGTACTATTTATTTATTATTCCAATAATTATTTGTACATGGTGTGGGTTGGGTGATTGGGTGTAGGTTAGTAGCAGTCTGGTTCTGGCTGGGAATGTCATAAATATTAGGGAACGCATTACTTAATAGGTGGTCAGAAAATTATTTGGAATCTTTGTTAAACATCCCTGTTTATCTCTTTCTACCGACGACTTTTGGCAAAGTGTTCCAAATAATTTACAGCCAGTGCAGTGCTTTCGTAAGTTGTTAGCTAACTTACGAAAGTTAGTTATGATTTCAACAGAAAACAGGGGAGCCGCGCACTCCGATTCATACCCGAAAATACCCAAAGGTTTCACGACTAACACACTTTTCACCCTTCTCAAGTTATATATAATATGTATATTATATAGCCTTTTCCTGAAAGTTGTATTTATAAATGTGTACATAAGTATGCACAAACATACACAATACTCAATACACATAAGAAACCCATTTCATTCTCGGTGAGTGAGGCACGCCTGATTTTCAGCAATGTGACGGATAAAATAAAAAAGTCAATAAAAACGTGGATGAGGACGCTCTGTGTAATGAGGGCGAGCTGAGGCAGCTTCTGGAGCATCTGTACCCACCGAAAGAGTGGAGGCAGTCTAACCATGTTTACTCAAAAACCTTTACGATACTTTGATGCTTTTGTTACCACACTCTACTGTTACCTGTCACCAGCAATAACTCCTTTCGCATTAAAACGTAAAGCATGGTTTTGTTGTTATATATATTTTATTTTCTATTCTGAAATCCTAAGCCGTAGGTTTCTACCAACCTAACTACCAAAGATATTTTTAAACTTGAGGATAAAATTAAGCATATCACAGACGCCCCGGGTCCAAAAATGTTCAGCACATCGCAAATCAATCAGAAGCAACTACTCCAAGCTTTCGCTTAATAACGTTTATTTACAACACATCTACGCTCCTACTCAACTAAAAAGTGTTTCTTGTCTGACCGTCTTTTTTCCTTTATAATTTCAGACGAAATTATTCGACAGACCTTAGTGGAAAAGCCTCTGATAGGACTAATATTTCTTAAAGAATTAAGGGATAATGTCGAAAAATACCTGGAAGTTCGTCGGGGCGTATTTGCCAGCAATATTGCATTCTCCATGCGGAAGGAATTCCAGTTTACCAAATAAATTGACGATTTCCAGGAACAACTGGAAGAGATCAAGAACGTGAAGATGAAAAGCTAAGGCTGAAGATAACGCGTCTAACGGAAGAAAGGGAATCTGCCGAAGGAAAGCATAAGCACATGCTTGAAGCAGATTACGAGGAATTTCAAACCGAACTACAATGCAACCCATGCTCAATGACAAGCGAAGAATGGTTATCAAACTGAAGCATATAGCCAACATTGCCGGGTAATGTTACTAAAGTTTTGTCACGTAGATAGACAAAATGCAAGCATGAACTTTTATTTTCGCGGATTAAGTCGTATAAATCCATTTAATTCATGTACCGAAACATAAATTAAGTACCCCAACAAACATGAGGCAAAATATAATTGAAAGTTGCTTACATTTCCTTATTTAAAATGTTTATACCGGTCTGGTAGCTACCAGATAGATGTAAGATACGAGAGATCTCTATTATGAACTAGGTCAATCACACTAGTATGTATGCATGTATCTTGCAGGTATCAGAATATCAGAAATGAGTGTTCCGTTGTGTAGTTAATAAGTTATGATCTCAATTATACTCTAGGATATGGTTAGTAAATAGCGGCTGTTAGCTAAAGCAGGTTAGACGTAGATAATGTAGTTTATATCACAATTGAAGAACAGCTCTGGTCGTGACGTCATGGAGGGCAGACATGCAGATAAAAAGAAAGGGATAAAAGCTCGCAATATGACTTCATGGAAAAAACAGACAGTTTCATGATTATTAATTACCTTTAAGTCGTTATATGAGAATATGTGTAAACATAAATGAATCTCTGATTGATGAGCTGTATGCAGATTTCAAAGTATGTATAAATAGATAATAATAATTCTTACTTATTAAATTAAGTAATTTGATTTTGTGTGTAATACTTCTTTGAACCTTTAATACAAAATCTATACATGAAATAATAAATTCAAAATTAAAGATTAAAATCCACATACATAAAGCCTGCCATGCTTTAAATATACAACCGCATATTGCCCTTGTTTCATGTATTCGTCCATGTTCACATAGCCATGGTCAACAAAATCATCCATAACAAGGTCTTTATCGTACAACTTCAAGTGCAAAGTCTGCAATAAATCACATTTCCTTTAATTAGTCACTCATACTCACTCAAAGTCCAAAGCACTGCCTTACAGTTACAATTATTATTAGCATGATGAAATACATATAATTATCCAAATTTTTATGCTTACTTGTCCAGTCCCGGGTCTGTAATTGAACTGAAATATTTTATCCCATTTTGGACTGTCATTATCCACGACATACCTGGTTTTCCCCAATGACATTTCCATTGTTCTTCCCCTAATCATTTTTGCGTAGAAAACCCGAATGTATGGATCCAACGTTCTTCGCTTATCCGTATCCGGTAAATGGCTGCAGGTCCAGAAAGTCAAAAGTAAAATCGTGTATAGTAATTAGTAAATTAGTAAATTATATTAAATCTAATTTCACAAAGAATTCCTCAAATATTGTTATGTCTATTACCTTCCAGAAATCCTAAATCTAATATTCTCACAATAACCAACAGCAAAAAGGGCAAGTAAAAATGGTAGCAGATTGGTCATTCTGATTTTTTATTCTTAAAAAATGGATGCTTCAATTTGCTAAACCACTCTACACACAATTATTTAGCTGTCTCGAGAGACAGACTCCAGACCAGACTGAGGCGTAAGCAGCAGGAATGATACTGGAAGTACATAACAATGAACACTGATTTTTCAGGTCATTAGGTAAAAAATTGTTCCCCGAGCGAATGTGCCACTAATGCTCCACTAAAACCTATATTTACTATTTTTTATTGAAGTGCTTCATTACATAAAATCACAATAAGTTATCAAATCATCAAGTTCCCATCTCCCTTCCCACGCTGGAAGTTCAAGACCTTGGTTTACACACGAGTAACCATGAATTACTGCAGTAGTGCAATGCAAAGCTCATACTACTAATTACTGCTTAGGACAATAATTATTATTGTGTAACTACCTTGGTAAATCCAATGAGAAGGTCATGATAAATTCCCAGCGTTATTGTGAAACCAAAAAGGGCAACTTCTATCTACTTCATATAGTAGCATGTTCAATTAAATTAATAAGAAAATAAATACTTACGCGGGCAAAAGCGGGACCAAAAAATCCTTTTTAATTTTTGGAATTCAGATGTGAGTTCAGCCGAGTGTCAGTCGGGAGTAGGAACTCATGTAAGTACTTTATAATTATTTAATAAATGGTTGCTGTATAACACAAAAAACTATAATGTAAAAAGTTTGTCTGTTAACTAAAACTGAATTTAGTAATAACGTTTTTTACGAGGAGTGTAGTCAAATATAGCATCCACTTGGTTTCTTGGCAACCTGTTTTGCTCTGAGGGAAAAGCATGTATAAATCTACGTTCCGTTCCAAGTCAGGCTCATTTTTCGTGGGAAATATAATTATTATTGTTGAGCGAAAACTACATCACTCAATAAATTCTAGTGATCTGTCACTAGAAGGCATACTTTATGAGACCTTTATTTACCTGTTAATATATTAATAAAATGGTAAGTGCTTCACATAAAAATTGAAGGTTCTAAATTGATCTTTTGAAAAAAAATCCATTTCGAAGCATTTTTATTACCCGGACCACCATTTTTTAGTTTTATGAAATTCTCAAAAATACTTCGAAATTTGGAACCTTCAATTTCAAAATTTTGATCTTTTTCAAAAATTGTGAATTTTGGTTTCGAAAAAAATATTTAAAATTACGAAGTATTTTTTGGAATTTCAATAAACTAAAAAAAGATGGTCTGGGGAATCTAAAATGCTACAGAATGGAAAAATTTTGTTCAAAATCGGTTAACCAGTTTTCGAGCAATTTTGGATAAACTGAAAAAACCGAAAATACTCGATAACTCCCATGTTATGCAAGTTACCGCCCTGCAACCACCACCAATGTGTATCTCTTGGTCAGTACCACAAACTCATCAGCACTGCTATACATTCCCAGAAGAAAAGGTTTTTCGCATTCACATATCGGAAAAAGTAACCCTAAACAATTAATTAATGGCTTC
>JAQFXU010001224.1:0-32130 GCA_034693705.1 Spatulosminthurus flaviceps
ATATGCTCATTTAATCGCTATTGAGAACTTAAAGGTATATATTCTTCTAATAAGCTCCAGCTCTTATAAAAGATGAATGACATCTTGCAAATTCATTGTATAACTATACACATGCAAACGTATAGTTAAAAATAATATATTTTTATATAGAGCATTTTTAGCCATAGCTGTATATCCTTTTTTTCTAAAGCTCTTTATACACCGTTCACTTACAAGAAATCTGGCGGGGCAGGGACAAGTGGAGGAGGATATCGGCAGACAATTGTGATGACCTCATCCCCTTCCATCTCAAGACCAGGGTGGAACCGGACGACCACATTGTTGGTGAAGACTCTTTGAGGATCCTACGGAATAAAAAATCAATGCACAGTAAATATCTCTGAGAATTATTAAAAACTTCCTCTTTCATAATTTACTCTTTGAATCTCCTACACGTCGGCTTTAAAACACACTAAAAAGGTTTCCCATACGTATACATGGTTTATGACTAGCAGTATGAAACAAAGGGCTTGAGTAAATCTACAACTCAACTTCATTATGACAACTACCATCATGATCTCACCCTGTAGTAAAAATAGTTTTTTTTCTCCAACTTATCTGATTGTTTTAGCCAAAATAGCACAGACTTCTTGTTCAAATCTTTGTGAACAATAAAGAAAGTGATAATCAACTCCGGAATTGGCATCTGGTTGATTTGGGTGGGATTGCTGTCGACACGAATTGGCAGAAAAGCCGCAAAAATGTATCATGAAATTTACATATCACACACAGTATGTAACTAATTTCAAGCCTTTTTTGTCCCATGGGTAGATTCGTAGATTGAGATTGAAAAAATAAGCATATCCTTGACACCGCAATGCTCTTTTTTTCTCTGCGTACAAATGAGACTCATCTGCACGTATATTTACGAGGACGAGAAGTAGTACTATTATGATTTCGTATATAGTCTCTTCATTAAAATCCGTTTCCTTAGAATGAGCTGTATAGTGCAATTCACAAGAATAGCGTAGAAAAAAAATCATTATCATATGTCTAAAACACGTTCAAATGTACAGTTGTTGTTTCACTATACACGCGTTGAAAAGTGTTGGAGCATACATTATTATAATTCACTTTACTCTCATAATACTCTCTGTGTATAGTTAAGATTAAATAGGGAATTATGAGTTCACGTAGGTAGGGAACAGGATAAAGGAGAATAAGGTATTGCATGCAAAAAGGATTTGATTGTAAAAAGACTTGTCCTAACTCAAATTATTTACTGTGTAGCCATAATATTTTAACTCTTGTGTTTCTGTTAAGTCAAGAATTTGCAATTCCTATTGGAACCCACTCTCAATATGGTTGGTACAGGTCATGAGGCCGACTGACTGGTGCATAAAGATAATTCCGTATTTTTCACTTAAACTCGCATCTCTCCCACCAGTATCATTCCCTTTTTCAGACTAACTCGCTGTATAATCTTCGACTTACTCAACATTCTAGTACTTGTAATGACATTCTGTGTGACTTTTGTGCCAGCCTCTTGTGATGAGTTCGTCGTACTCATTTTTTTTTCAAAAAATTTGCAATTACTACCTTTATCCCAAAGCCATATAACTCCAAGTTTTGAAATCTTTACACTTTCTCAAATAAGGCTTATTCGCATCATATTTCTAAAGGGTTAATAATTCCCATAAGTCTATTGTACATTGTACTATTCTTACTTAATCAAGTTAATTAGTGCAATTCTTCAAATAAAGCTTTTTTTATTTCAACTTATCATTCCTTTTTCTTATAGTATTTCGTAGTTTAAGTTAGGCTATGAAGCAAATCAGAATATTAGGTTTATTGCCCTTTATCACAGCCAAAATCATAATTTGTCTTCCAGAGAAGAAAAAAATAACATTTGAAATAGTAAAAATTTCACATGGTTGAAAGACAAGCTCTGAGTTTTTCCTCCGACAAAAGACACAGAGTACACGTTTGTTTTGACAAGCTTTATATTTGCAGCTTTTCAGGAGTAGTAAGTACATAGTAATGTAGAAATGTGAGTGAGTCGTTTAGAATGGCCTTGTCACGCGATACCCTGATAATAGACACTCTTCCAGAGTTTTACTGTCGGGCTAGAGTTACAGGTTTTTTTAGCTCGATTTTCAGTTTTGATTAAACCTTGGGAATTTCATGGAAGTCTTTGTGGAATTGTGAGTGTTGCTAAAATTAAAATAAGTATAATCAAACAACTTATTCGTGTGAAAAAATCCTGTGTGAAGTACAATTATTATGCTCAAACGCTAGCAAAATTAATAAGAATAAGCGAAAAAAAAATCAGCCGCCAACACAACACTCCTTTATATATACAGCCACACTCACATTATTATACGTGTCCTTCATAAATAGCATTAGATAATGAATTAATAAGCTGCATGTAAGAATTTCAAGACATTATTAACAAATTCTTTAATGCAAAATTAAGTCAAAAAGGTTGCAATAAGTAAGAGTTGATAATTAGATATACAGAGGACCTGTATTTTATAATAAAAAAATTTAAGTTAAAAAATGTGATGGTGAATTTTTATAAAAGACATGTATGGGACAACATGATTCTTGTGTGATTTTTCGAGTTGAGAGGGAGAGGTCGACATCATGACAAATATGCAGGATGCTCTATATATGGAGATGGGTCATTGCATATTTTTAACAGCATATTGATGTTTCATGTATGCAGATGAGTTGATGAGTATTAATAATAAGGAGAAAAAAGCTGACTATGACTGTAGAACCCAACCTGTTTCTAAGTTACACACGAAACAACTATTAAAGGAGCAACCTTCCTAATATAGACAAGTGGGCATTTATATTCTCGATGAAATGAATTATATTTCCTTGTGGCATACCATTACCGTAAGGTTAACTTATTACGCTATAGGTACATGCACTTAGGGCCTTCCTCGTGATTCTCCTCTCTTTATTTACGTTATCTCCTTGGATCATCACTACTCCAAGCAATATAGACTCATTTAAGCGAATCTTATTGGCAGCAGGGTCCTTCTACACTCATCTCCTCCAGAAAGAATTGAAATTGGAATTCTTCTTTATTTTCCTTATGCATGAGCCTACTTTAAGAAAATTTAACTGCAAAATAAAACCTGCTTTACATATATGTTGTATGTACACATTATATACTAGATATAATTGTCAAAAGGAAAGGGATGCCAAATTCAGATGCCTATTTCTGGCCTTCTATATAGTAATTTCGGTCTAAATTGAAATCCGGAATTCATTTGGTAGAAAAAATGATAATTTATTGGTCCATTGTTAGAATTCATCATTCATGATAATCATCAGTTGACATCATGTTGGCATTTGACTCCAAAGACTTCCGATCATGCCAAGTCGAACAGAATAATTGCATGGAGGGGGCACGTACCCATCCTTTAAGTATACACAAAAGCCAGCGGAATAAGTGTGTATTCTCCAAATGTTCGACAGTGAGGACAATAAATTAAAATAACTTTGTATACATAGGAATGGATGCTTGTTGTAAAAATGAATTATCTCATATAGTTCAAATTAACATTTTTTTAGCTACACGAGTCCAAATCATTCCCCCTACGAATTCCATGTGTGGGTAGATTCTATATATGATTTAACTTCCCATTAATATTCTTCCTTCTCTATCATTGCTTTTATAATCATACCGACGTCTTTAAAAGGCCACTCAATCTAAGTATCAAAGGATGTAGGAGCCACCGTATAAAATACAAGGTGCTCTTCTTGCATCACAGTTTTAAACGTGATTAAGTAGCATGAGGAAAAATTAATGAAATTGACTCACTTGTCTGGTCCCGCATCCTTTTAAGGGCAGTTCAAGTGTAGCTGTGAGGAGTCCATTCCCTCTCACAATACAAGCACTATTTCGGTCAAAGTCCGAGTACGCAATCCCGTAGAACGGTTCCTTAAATCCAAGCTCTACATGCATTGAACCCGCTGCACAATTCAAAACCCCTTTCGTCCGATTTAAACTAATCTGTGGCTGTAAAGTATCCAATTCCGTCACTTTTCCATCCAATGTAGCTTTCGGTGGGTAGTCCCGACTCTCCGGGTATAACTGGTCAAGCCCCTGAAGCTCATAGTTTGATTGAGCTACGCAGCTTCCTAAGATGACCGCAACCAGGAACAGGACTAGATGCCTGTAAAATAAAACACATTTATTTAAAATCCAGCTCTACATATACATGCATCACATATCCCTTTAAATGTATCATTACACAATAGTATAACTTACATCCAAACCAGAATTACACATGCTTTTATCTCATTAAGAACAAGTGAACGTCTACTAAATATCCATTAAATTACCCTTAAGGTTCTATCAACAGGTAATGCACAGCTAAAGGCTCATAAACTTGGTTAACATTCGAACTCAAAAATCACAACTACATTTCATGATTGAAACTAGAATTTTATTTTCGGAACGCATTTCCCTTCGAGCTAAAAAAGCTGAGACAATGAGTTAAAAGGCAAACTGTACATGCACGTACGATGTTAACATCAAGATCAATGCATTGAATTATTATGTTTTTCTCCACCCTCGTTATCAGATGATAGTTTTCTACCCTCCAGTCTTTCAAGTTTATACGGATTTAAGAACCACACATGTACATATACTTATAACAAAGTGTCCGCTTTACAGATTTGCATATAATGATATTTTTCATACTTGGAACTATTTCATTCACAAGAGAAATGTTCACCTTTGGAATTTACATACAAAACCCTTAACCACAATATTTAACTAGGACTCTTTTGGAGTATATAAGATTTAGGAATTTTTCCATTGAAGAAAAATGAACCATTGAAAAAGTCAAGATGAGCAATAATACACATCATTTCCAATTAGAGCTTGTGATTTTTCGCATTGTTTCAACTGTGAATCTACTACCTGAGCAGGATGGTGACTTCCTTAAGTTCCTTGGGTGTACATTTGAGAAATTCTCATTATATCGGACTCACATCTCCACGCAGTATACATAAGTAAGTATAAAGCTTTGAAAAAAAAATAATGTTCTTAAGGGAGGGGAAAAACATGTTAAGGTGGAGATATGCTTGTATTTCCCTGTAACGCAACCTGTCATTTATTAGCACTATATTAATAACGCACTTCCTAAAAACCTCACTTTCCACCAACATCTCATCTATATTGTAGTTGCTGTATAAATTTAAAGTATATAGAAACTTTTGCGGATTTTTCCTTCCTATCCTCCATCATATATATTTTAACAGTTACTTTGGAATTCAAATGCGTATAATTTTTACTCCTCATTTCAGAACTAACTGACGAACTCGGAACTCACGCATTATGGGGGCCGAAAAAGATTACTGTATATAGGAAATATAGGGAATCAGCAGCAGCAGCTATCATCAACCATTATTTCTATACGTTAACAACGACGAGCATATCTTCTTGTCTTTAGCATATATATACCATACTATAACTATAAGCTTGAGTACACCTGCAGTGAGAGATGAAGAGCAAGACTGAAGTCTCTGGTATGAATTCTTTGCGTAAAAACCCCTAATTTCAGGCTATGCACACCTATAATAAGTTTGCTCGTCATCATGAAAGCTGAATTGAGTGGATCGTTTGAGCTTCGTAGGTTGTAATCAGGCTGGTGAATCTGCGAGTGCATCCATGTGGAAATAACGAAATCGTGCACATCTTTAAGTACCTTGCCCCACTCGCTTTTCCCTGGTCTCCTCTCTACCCTGGTTTGTGATCAATGTATGTATATATATTGTACATATGTACGTATACAAATATGTATTTCAAATGATGTATTCTCTCTGTCTCTTACCAGTCCCTACGTTTAAGATAAGCTTGAGAGAAGACGAAAGGATGAAAAATTTTACGAATTTCCGCAATTTCCCCACTCTTTAAATATACGAGGAGACACCAGACTCTGAGCTACAGGTAATAATAAATGAAGAATAATCTCAGCTCTCTACTTGTATCATCATGCGTCAATCAGTGAGAGAGGGAGAATGTAATGATATTATTAAGGTTGTCATTTTCCCTCAAATCCTTCTACTATAAACCATACTTGCTTCACTTTTTCCTATCTTCACTCAATCTTCCTTTTTTTCTCTTGGCATGCAAATATTTCTGCTTTTAAGTAGATAAAAGTTTACTACTGGACGTTGCCTTCAAGGTTTACCACAAGGGAAATCATGTGCGTAGTAGTTAACTCTCTTATGATGTAATAATGGCGCAATCTGTCCAGAACTGTTAGTCTTATCTATATATCTATATACTTTACTACTTAAACGTGTACAGTTTCCGGGGGAAAATTTAAAGCAATTTAAAAAAAAAATAAAAAACCCAAACTTTCTTGTGTCCCTCAATGTCTTGGTCAATGATGATAGAATCTTCTGGAATAATAAAAAGCTCATTTTTCTTCCCTAACCACCAAGACATTGTTACGTCTGAGAAAATTTACGGACTTGAAAATGTATAGGATAGGAAGGATCTCGACCAAATTTACCCATGCATGTATTATCATCGACAATTTATACATACCCAATCCTGTACAGCTATCTGTAACAAAAGTGGAGTCAATCACGAAAAGGAAGCTTGGAGTTATTTCCGTAAAGGGAGTAAGAAAAATCTCATGTTTAACAAAAATTATATATTTTCTAAAGAACAAGAAGAATATTTTACGGAACAATCCTCCCGTTGTGTTGGAAGAGTGGGAAATGATTCTACCACATCAACCAAAATATTTCCTTTCATTATTTTATCCCTGTAAATCGATGAATCTTTGTAATTTCTTCAAACTTGGATTTTTACAATATCCTCATTTTCCTACCCTGCTCCAAGCCATAATATGGATTGTAGTAGAGAAAAAATTTAAAATTCAAAATCCTCCTTTGCACTACTTTTGACAAGATGAGTCTCTGACAACTGACAATAATAATTAGGAGGAAGAAAATTATTTCAATACTATAAGGATTTTAATGGCACATAATTATATTTGAACATTTTTCAACATGTTTTCAGCCGGATTTTTTTCAATATAGTTATAGTGAGGGGGGAGTTAAGAAGAAGAAGCCCTCCCTAATCATGTTAACTCATGGGAGACCAAGACACTTAACCCCACTTATTTCAGTGTCGACACTCGCAATTCATTACAACAACATGGCATTGAAGTACTTGCTCCTCGTCGATTGTCTGCAAAAATCTCACAACATGTAGTTATATTCATTCTGTACTTAAAAAAGTTATGACTCAGTAAGTGTCCATGAGGTCAATCCATTGAAAGTGAATTTAAAACTACAATGAACAGCTCTGGGCAATGGTAAACAATTACCTCGCACCCCTCTCCTCGCATAACTTTTACCATACATCCTATATAGTACCTTCTATTGGCTCCGTGTATAATACAGGGAGAATAAGAGTGTCTTTAGACCAGCAATCATCTTATAAAATATTCATAATTCATTTGTTTACATAAACATCGAGGAAGATCCTCCACTATAACTGCAATAATTCAAGTCATTCATGGTCTGAATACATAAACCAACCAATTGTATAGGATTGGAGAGTTGGAAAAAATCATGATGATGATACTCCTTTGCTCGGTGAATACATGCAATGATGAGCCATTGTATAGATCTAATGATGATTGAAGCTGCATAAAAGTAAAACAAATTTTAATTTCAATACAACAGATAGACACAATCAAGCCGTCACGTCATAAGTAAACACAATGAGAATAGAAATGGAAAATGGAAATAACTTAGCCCCATTGTGCTTACTTGTATACAACACACTATGTCTACAGTGTATGGATCCTATTTGGGGCTACTGTTCAATTTTTCTTTGGGAATGGAGACGGTAGAAAATAAGAGGAACCATCATAACAGATAGAGAAGATATTATATAGGAAACCGCCACATAGAAATTTCTTCACGGCAAGTTATTATTACATTTAACATTTAAAAAAAACGTGAGCAAAACAGTCTACTTCTCAAACTAATGATAAATAACTACGACAGAAATGGTGTGTAGTGTGTAAGAAGAAGAAGAAGAAGGAGAGAACAGAATGGGCATGCAAAAAGAATGAATCCTTCTCCACGCCAGATTGCAACAAGTCATTCTCTGGTCGCCATTCCTTTATAATCGTTTTGGCTCTGCTCTCTCACTCAGTCAGTCAGCTCCTCAACATTATCTCTTACCATGGTTACCTTGCCTTTCAAATTCTTAAATCCTACGTTTACGCTTGTACAAACCAGCATAATATGTAGCTACCCCATATAAATACATACCTTGAAGACCTGTGGCTACAGACGATAGTAAGTAAAGTGCTTCTGAAAACTTACTTTACTTATGTACTGTCTGTAGTCGCAAATATATAATCCCTGTATTTTATTGCCCTTTGATATATTTATATATTTCTCTCTAGTTATTTCCTTCCTCCATATATTTTTTTCCTTGTTGCAGTGGAAACTCTCTGCATGTGTACTTCTCATAAAACAAACATATTCAGATAGGCATATGGTTTTTGCTGGTACATAACTATCTCAATAGCCATGTAGTAAATATATATTGTATATGTACATACTCTATAATGAGCCATTTTTAAGCTATAATAGTAAAGCTAAGGAAAAGTAAATGAAATTTTTCAAGCTATAAAGATCAACATAACAATATACATGAGTAGGAGCATATTGAATGGAAGACAGTGGTTAAGAAAAGCATACATATTTTTCAAGCATTTGTACAAAGTAGAATTATAGAGAAAGAGGAGAATCCCATAGCCTTGGACCAACTCGCAAAATCCTTCAGAATTTTGCATGGGCGTCGTTCCACTCGATGAAAACAATGGAACTTTATCAGTTCATAGGGAGCTAGGTAAGACTTTACGTATATAAAGACAGTTGTACAGTAGAACGTTGAACACGCTCACAGTTACGAATGGGAACAAGACAATGAACGTCTACCCACACCAAAGTAGCCGCACCATATTTACCAGTGAAACCTTAGACAGTATTGACATACGAACCCAACCTCCAAGCATATGATCCATGTCAAATTATTAATGAAATGGAAATTTGTCCCGAAAAAACTTCACTCCATCACTACTACTAATATAATAAAAGCTGAACCAGCAAGAGAACAGATGCAAAAATGTATCCTTGATTAATCCCATATTCCATCCTCCCACCCCCAATTCATCTCACACTCCTCAATCTGATTGATACAGATTTTTATCCTCTTTCAAGGAAGTCAGTTATTATCTATGCATACACTCTTTTCTTGCTCCTTGTAGTAATAAAAAGGTCCCTATAATGTATCATTATAATGGTAGAGCCCAAGTCATAACTCATGACGACAAAAAGTCTTGGAAGCGAAAGGAAATTGTTGTTCCACCTGCCCATACACAAAGCCTTGAAGAAATTGCTACACAAACTGGACTACTATCAAATTCATTCCTTGACTTTTTCTCTTCTTGCTCTTGCTTACCTAAATAAAGTCAAGTGGTATCAAGTCTTGCTATCTGCACACACACACGTCTGCCCTGTTGTCCTTATGAACTTACCTACTCTCTCATATCCTTCTGCACATGTGAGAGAATTAACCTTCCTTAAAATTTTCTACATTGATTTCATGTTGTAATCAACCCCAAACTCATATAACTCCACATACATACACAAATCCAACTGTCTTTACTATGTACGGACCATAAGAATTTATCATAAGAATAGACAAAAAATCTCTTAGCCAAGGATCATACACGTAACAATCCGAAGTTGCACCCATTATCATGCAACAAGCTATCAGAGGGTCGTGATATATAAATAAATATTATATACTTTCCAATGGATTCTTGAAGTAAGCACGGAACAAATAAAGTGTCTCTCCTTTACTACCACTACGTACATCCAATCATATACAACAACGTCTGCATACCATCTGTAGCCCATAAGTTGTTAAATTGCAATACAAGATTTATTCTCGGTTCCTTTTGCAAAAACATTGCGAAACTTATGTATTCTGTCTTAGAGATGTACCTACACACACAAACACACACACATAATTTCCACGTATATAATTGAAAGTCTCGCAAGCAAACTGTAAAAACTTCATTCCTTAAAGCTCAGAGGTCTTTCTGGTTCGCTTAAGTAGTGATGTGAGTGTAGGTGTATGTTACGTTATATACTATAATGCACTCTCCGCCATGTATATGAGAAGGTTACTTTTTTCATTCTCTCTCAATTGTGATCACTATATGCTCCTCTCATTATTGCATTTCTATACATACTACAGTACCTGGGTAACAATAATAGTAAGTAAGGTCAAGCGGTGATAATGGATGTGTGTGTACTACTCCAAAAGTACACTCACATTCTTCAACCCTTGAGCTATACCTTTTCTAAATTCCCTTTTATAAATAGCTCTCTATACACCTTCAAAGTTAAAGCAAGACAAATAACGTTAACTCTCCCTCCAAGCTACAAATTAGCTAATGAGGAAGAGCTCAGCAATTATTAACTCTTTTCCAAAAACCTTTTGAGTACAAGGTAAAAGTTAATAGAGGATTAGAAGAAATTCTTAATAATCATAATTAATGCTCAAGCTCTAAGGTGAGGTATGTTTCCTTTGTAAATGACAAATGACTACACAAACCTAATTGAAAGCCAATGGATGAGAGTCATGATATTTTTTCTGTCCCACAAAGTGAAGTATCCTTTAAATACAATTAGCAAAGTAAAATAGTAAATTTGTATGCCATGCAAGTGTATCCTTCTTTTAGCCCTGCCAAATAGAACACCCTCATCTGGCCAACATTTTACTTTACCTTTTAAAGTCATATAGAAATTATACACAGAAGAAAAGGTAGGATTCTTAATTGAGAACAAAATGAGGACAATTCAACACGACGTTGTCATTTGATGTCCTTAACATGGAAACTGTGCATATGGAAATAAATAATATTATTACTATTCAAGAACAAAACTTTTTTTCCATGGTTTTTAAATCCTTTTGTATTGTAAATAGAACTAGACCGCAGGTTAAAGTATGTGTAAGATGCAGATGTGTGTATGGATATGGCTAAAGAGCCTAAACCATCACTGGGATGAAAGGAACAGTAAAAAGGAGTCCTTTACATTATTACTGTTGTGGTGGTGGTTTTGCAATAACTTGTTATTTGCTTTTTGGTCTTTATCTATATCTAACTCCTACATTTTTTTTCTCTCTCTCTATACTTGTACATATACGTAGAACACAAGCACTTGATAAATGTAACTCTTGGTATTGTTTACAATTATGTATGTACTTCCTCTCTCAGAAGGACTATTTACACCATTGTATTTAATGGGGGTATACACAGATGATGTAAACAGAGGAATTTTCACTCACTCTGTAATGTTGAAAATGTGTATGATTGTGGTTGGCACCCATGCCCATCTCCTCCAAATCCCTTTTGCAAAACTTCTCAAAACTTTTATACCTTCTTGACTTTTAGCTTGTATTTCACTGGCAAATAAAAATCTTTTCAAGTACCAGCTCAAGTGCAAAGTTGTAAGTTTTTTTTTGCTTATCATAACATATACTTTGTTTGGGTATATGAAAGGTTTTCTTCAGACATTTATTTTCTCATGTATTTATATTTTTCCATGCTCAAGTTATTTTTATTATTAAAAGTGAAAAAATAAAATCTTCTCTAAATTTATTTATGCTTGTTATTACCTTGAAGCTATAGTACAAGTTCCAAGAAAGGATTTTTTCACAGAGACTAATTAAAGTCATCAATATAATTTAGACGTTTATGATGGTAGTATAATCCCTGTTTTTTTTTGAAACAGGTGTTTGTCTAAATAAATACTAGGAGCTAAACTTATGGAAGGAAGGAGCCTCGGAGAGCCACTTTTGGCCTGTGAGTTAATAACCGTTGTAAAAATATTTTATTGATTTAACCATCGCTTCCTGAATCCCTGGCTCATCTTCCCTGGAAGACTCCACCTCTCTCCTAGAATAATAGCACGTAATTTAAGTGCTACCATGTATTCGATTTTATATAAGTGCTCCGTGTCAATATGTGGGAAGGTTCATTGAGTTTTTGTCTATTCAACGATATACTGATATGACATAGAAATGAAAACGTTGAGAGGAAAAATCATGTTTGAAGGAATAATAAGCTATAGAATATATAAACATGTCAGCACTTAAATAAGAGGGAGACAAAAACGTCGTAAAACTTAATAATAATTTGTTTATAGAAAACATTGCTCGAGATTTTACGAGATTCGACAAGATGTGAAAACAGTAATAATTGGTAAATAATCCGGAGTATTTGGATAAGAGCGTTAATGCTGGAGAGGAAGGATGATAAAAATAAAAATGCTATTTACTATAATTTATTTTAAGGTAAAGATGCGTAGAGACACTCAGAAAAAGTTCCCATGTGGAACACATATTTAAGGAATCTTCATAGTTTGCCTGAATGACAAATTTTATATAAATAAAATTAAGGTCTGAAAAAATACTCAAGCTTTCTAGTACAGGAAAATTATAGGCATTAAAGTAGAATTTAATTTCTTGTTTTCTTTTTACTAAAGAAGCTTCCATAAATTTTAACGCCATTTTACATATCTCACCAAACTACATAGAGAACATTTTAGATTTTACCACTCACTCCCAAAATTTATTCACATAAAAATTCACATTATGTATTTCTACACACATGATGAAATGGTAAAATCCTTGGGGATCCATTTACTTGATAGTATATAGGAACCTCATTTTGCATCATTCTGCAAAAGATTTTTAGCCTTTAGAACATGTGAACTCCTAAAATATTCCTGAATCATGCATGAAAACCTTGAGGATATAGTTGATAGACTATTAATATAATAATTAGGAGGTGTAGATGGGATGAGATGGGGAAAGTTTTTGCAAAAATATTTTAATCAGGAAAATTGTTGTTTGTTGCGCAGGAAAAAGGGGAAAAATCCGAGTAAAAGGGAACGACAGGACACGTTGACACTTTTGGGACTTTTTTTTCTCCTCTGCTCCTGTGGATACGTTTATCTACTTAAAAAGCAGATACGGAGAGAAGATGATATTGATGAATCGGGTGGCAAGTGGCAATGACATGCCAAAGGGAATAATTTAATCTAAAACCAATTTATTATGGCTACGTGCGTGCTGATGTTGGATATTTGTCTAGAAATCTTTCCCCTTCTCCCATTATTGCTCAATGATTCATGAGACTTTTATTTTACATTTGAAATCGTCGCAAGAAGAGAAGATGAAGAAGAAAAAAATACTTTTCTTCTCCTCTCATTTAACTACATACGTCTTGTTGTTGCCAATTTAAAAAAAACAGTCGGCATTTTTACTCAGAGATATAAAGTATGTATATAGAATGGGAAAGGGAGAGAGAGAAATAGTCTTTAAAAAAACCTTACATATTTATATCTAGGCTTAACCAACCAACACACTAACAACATCCAGGAACCTCTAGACTTTTGCATGTTTAGAAAAGAACAAGATGAAAACCACCCATGCGAAGGTCTTTTTTAGGGACTCACCTAAAAATTGGAACAAGATACAGACATAATTCTTTTTAACCATGCCGTACCATTGAAATTCATTCTCCTTTACCTACACACTTATTACAAATCTCTCTCTCTCTCTTTCTAAATATTTCTTTTCTTTTTAAGTATCAAGGAAAGAACGTATAACTTTTAAATAAAATCCTCATGTTTATCCTTCGGCAGTTACCACTCCTGCCATAAACAAGGGACGGGATGAAGGAAATTCAAATGAAAATCTCATAAGATAGATACATTTCCGATAGCTAAGTATTATGGAGAGTTCAAAATCGAATGACACTTGAAAAGCTACAAATCTCATGGTTTTTCCTTTTTCATCATCTCCCCATCCTCTCATCTCCTTCACCCTACTCATTTCTAAACTTTGTACCTCCTGTACTCCTCACGTTTGATTTCAGAGCGTGGTGTGTATGTGTGTGTGTGTGTGTGTGTGTGTGTGTGTGTGAGTGTGTGTACGTCAGAGATTTTCTCACAGATGAGAAGATTGTGTATTTGTAGTCATTTTACGGCTCAACGAAAAACTCCCTCTCTAATGTATATTTTCATGTTGTACTAAAAACTACAAGCTTTATTTTTACATACATGTCCCCTTATATGCATAGCTGCCTGTGTATATACATAATGTACAGAGCCGTAAATGATATCTGCCAATATATTTAGTTAGCCAATTTAAATTTAGCATTGTCACATATCTACAGAGATAGAAGCGTTGAGAGCAGCCTTCCTTCATAAATGTCTAGTTTAACAGCCCTTTTAAATCTAACGTTTTGTTACACAAAATAAAAATAATCTGTCGGATTAACTTGGTTTGGAGAAGGGAAATCAGAGCAATAATTTTTCAACCTTTTGATTTTCCCCAACCAACACTACAATATTGGGCCAATAGTAATTCTAAAAGCTGAGTGAGTGGAATAAGTGTGGTTGCTATTATACACATTGTGGAGGTTGCTCGAATGTCTTATATTGACTTGAGTAGTGACTGACTACACATTTTTAGTTCGAGAGACACAATTTCGGTGGAAATGTTTTTGAAGGGGATCGATTGATTCAAAGGGGAAGGAGTGAAATTAGCCTCTTGTTTTATATCCCGCGGAATAACGACCATTAATGATATGATAGTTAGAGTAATAAAGTAATTGATGATGTCGGCTCCCGCATTATATGTGTGGCTATATGGCTAAATGCAATTATTCTACATGTAAAAAAAACTTGGTCTCCCACTCTAACTTTAATGACTTCTCTCCTAATTTAATCTGATCATTAAAGCATTTATCCCGGCAAAAGACATTGCCTCCTTCCCATCCTCATCTGCATTTCCAATCTCCACTTGATATAATGTGACTTACTATATCTTTACAGTGTGTACGGGTTTTGATGTGAAAAAAATTCTGTTTTAGTATTTCCTGGATCCTCATATATAGTACTACTCTTGTACAGTAAATAATTATATATACCTTCACTATACACGTACTTACGTAGCTTTGGTCTCAACTGAGTGAAAAAATAGCAATGAAATCACGAAAACAATTTATGGTTGACTCAAGACGATTTAGAGTTTAGGCGAATTTCAAATGAACCACGAATAAAGTTTTTTTTAAGAGTTGTACACAAGCAAAATCATAAGAAGTATAGAAGAAGGAGAGGAGAGAGAGAGAGACAAAATAAAAAAAGCCTCTCTCAATTATTTAGTAGGTGTCTCATCAACCTGTCTGTTCAATGTACATTCTGTCGTTGATGCTCCATAGCGTGATTATTTTAGACATATACTTGCCATTATACGCCTAAGCTCATACATGAAATAGACGTTTATAATTACACTCAAATCTAGCCCCTAAATAACTGAAAAGTTATGCACGCACCTGACACCTCCTCCCAAAGTTACTCTATGGATTTTGCCCATGACTGTATATAACTTACTTTAACTTTTTTTTCTTCCTCGTCATCCTAACTAGAAACTAACTGTAGATAAAAATATACTGTATCACCCTTATTCTGTCTCTCTATATGTATCTAGACTCATTTAAAAACACTCTCTGTTTAAACTCATAGGTTCTTATAAAAGTATTACAGTCCTCTGAGTCCATAGAACAAAGTTAGAGCAAGTTATCTCTCCTCAAGAGATAGTACAGTACAGTATAATGGAGCAAGAGAAGCTAAAAATCATCCAGATGATTCACATTCTTTTCACAATTCTTTTCTCCTCATAGTTTTCAAAGTCTTTGTATAGGCATAGCATTCTCTCTAAAAGTCTCCTGATAATTCCTGCGTCTTCATTCCGTACGTCCGTACATTCTTGCACCCTTTCGGAAGCGTTAATTTTCAACGTTATTTACCATGACCGTATTTTTTTTAACAATTGCAAAAAAAACGTGCCTCTATAGTTGTATATTGTATTTTCCTGTGTATGGAAGCTTACGCGATAGTAGAAGCTTTACGTGTATGAATTCTTCTGATATAGCACGGAGGTAGCTCAACGGAACGGTTCCTCTTGAGTCTGATACACTACTGGGACAATGTGTGTAGCATGTAAACATGTCTGGGTAACTCCATTAAAAATCTGGCATTTTTTTTAAATGACCATAACAATAACAAATCCTGATACTCCTGGTCGACTAGTTGACTACTCCATTTACTCATAATTTTCTTTTGACAGTATTTTTTCCTACACATACCTTTTTGAATATGTAAGGCAGCAAAAGAGAAGGACCTCTGAGCTTGCTCTTGTACCACAGAGCCACTATGTTTATTGCTCATCTTGTATAATATGTATAAATACAAGCATCTTTACATGCTCAACCTGTTGTGTATCTGTTATGTATATGTCTATAGCACTTAGGACCAATTTAAAAATTCTTCATGGACAAAGCTACCAAACAACTATAAACAAGCTTTGCGAAGAATGAAATATGATGTCCAACAGATCTAGTACTAATACTACAGCTTTAGTATATTGTAGTAGTAGCATTTTATTGAGAAAAAACCCAGGAGGGCTTTAACCTATACCTAAACTATTGATTATCCTTTGCCTATTCATCTTCTTCTTCTCCTGCTATGTATTCCCATTGAATTCCAATATATGATTTAAATACTTCAAAGAGAGTTCAAGGATCAATTTTTTTCCTACAACAACTTCAAGACAATTGACTGGAACCATTAATTCTATTGGATTTGCATTAATTTGCGTACACACTTGTTTTTTATTACCACCCAAACAATTGTAACATAGGAATGGGAATTTGAAAAGCTTAGGTAATACGTAAGATACGGGAATACAATTATTGCACTGTTTTTAGTGTTATCCATATCAAAAATAAGGAAACAATGTGAGGTCATTAAATGTAAGACCGATTATATCAGGGTTTTTATGATACTCAAGTAATAGTCTTGAGTATTGGTGAAAAAAGATAGGCTCAAAGAACATTGCTCCAAGTGCAAAAGCGTTAAATTTTTTTTATCACATTAGCATTAGCATAAAAGTTAGAGCTCACGAAAAATAGAGGGAAAAACTGGCTTGGACGGAACGCAGTTTAGGATCTCTACTCTATACGTAGGCATACAAATCGTGGAGAAGATTCGCTTATGCGTAAACTGAAAGTGCGTCTAATGCGTGTGCATTGTTTCCAAAGAAGAAGACGAGCTTTTGGAAGAGTTTTTTTCATCCGTGCATTCTTATATGACGTTTCTCCCTATGAATTTCAAGATTGAGGCCAATTACTTTTCGTCTCTCTAACGATTTCTGCTATTATTTGCTATACACACCATAGTCTCATACTTTATAGTTATACCGGTCTTACTATAATGAACTATTTGTTATTTCCTACGTCGTACACTTGTTTATGTGCGTAGGTTTATGAGTGAAAGGTTTTTTTCTTTCTATGTATGTAAATAATACATATGAATATTTCAAAGGGGTAATTTTTTCCCTATGCTATGTAAAGCTTCTGAACGTAACTAAGGAGAGTTACAGACCTGGAATAAAGATCAGTTTGGAGAAATTCCCTTCCAACAGCAACTCCATATGATGCAAGAGTTGTGTAATGACTAGCCTATAAATCTTAAATGCACAAGTGTATAAGTGCAGGTTGATGAGATGAATAAGAAGAGGCGAGCTTATATGTCCGTACAATAAACTAATGTTTCCTATAATAATTACATTACTGAAGAAAAGATGCATCTTGGAGCGACGGAGAGAGAGAGAGAGAGAGAAATCTGCATTTTTAACTTTGCAATTGATGTGCTCAGGATAAACATGGTATGGTAAGACGATGTTGTTAGAATTGAACAAATTCATCGTGAGACTCCCTCCCTTCTCCTGACAGCAGTCTAGTTTGAATTCAAAGTTTACAAAACATGGTGCACTGAGCACTGAGTTCAAGTTTTAGAGGGAAACAACTAACTATACCAGCTGCCTCCTCAATCCCAATGCAACTTCACAATAATTATTATCAGTTTTATATAGAAAGGGCATAAAAATGCATCTGGCAATGCCTAATCTGACTTTTGCACTTATTTTACTACTTATATTTTACTATACGTTTACCATACGTGTGTTCATTGCACCATGTCTTTAATCCCAAATAGTTCTGTTCAGATCCATTGGAATGTATTCTGTATTTTATAAGCGAATTTATCTATTATCATTTGTAGTAAATGCAAAACTCTTGCAAACGAATTTATATGCACCTTTCTAAAACAAATCCTCTCTGGCTTCGACACTGTGACGTATACTTTTTAAAATAAAAAATAGACATATCCTTGTATCATTTATACTTGTATGGCTTGAGATGAAGTAGGCAACAAATTAGACTATAAAGTTACGTAACTTTGTGTACGTAAAGGAAAGGCGTAGAGATCCTTATAGGCAAGGCTAGGGGCTAGGGCTATATGTATGACGGTATAGTTTGTTGTAACTTCAGGAGGCTCGTAAGAAACGAAGGATTCATCCACACACAAATCCTAAGAGACTTGAGTGTAAAAGAGCAAATAAGTGCACATTCCGCACCACGAGCCACAGCACATGTGTGGAGTTGTACACAGAGAGTAAAAACGCCTTGATATGCTGCATTAACATATTTAGTGTACTTATCGCTGAGGTAATACATTTGACTGCCACATAATCCACCTGCTTAGAAACTTCAAAGGGGGAAAAAGTGAAAGTTTTTCAATCAAAAACATCATATATGAGATAATAGTGTACTATAATATAAAGAGGAAGGTTTTATAATGCAAAAATCCTATACATACCGTATATAAAGTGTATAGGATGTGCATGTATAAAAACCCTCAATCTTTTAAACTTATTAAAGCAACTCGTTCCTAAGCTGGAAAATGTATTATATCGTGTGTGTGTGTGTGTGTGTGTGTGTGTTTTACAGCTTCAACTGCACAAGCACAAACCCACGCGCTTTTAGCCCACTTCTTCCAAATAAATATGCACATAATTTTCCTAGCAAAGTTGCGTTGGTAGGTGGAATCTCTTTACATTATCCTTACCTCATAGCTTTTAAGATGGTTTAGTATGCAAGAAATGTTTCCCCGATGACAAACACAGTTCATTTCTTGGGACTTGCCTTTTTTTACACGTACATCTACTCATTCTTCCCCGTAACCCTCCCTTTTAAAAAGATACTTACTTCTCCCCATTAATTCCACAGGGAAGAAAAGTATCCAACTAAACTACAAATTATACAACCAACTCACATATCCTTCTATTCACATTAGTCATTAGCCTTCCAAGCTTTTAATGGAGTCACCAACTTTAAATAGTATAACAACTTAAAAACACATACTTAATATGCAGGGTGACTACATATATGTGACCAATACGCGCCCACAATTTTTTACAGTTGGAAATAAAAGGGGATAAATGAAAGAGAAATATTCCTCATATGAAAGTCAAGGATTAAAATTAGGGAAAACCTCTACGGAATCCCGCCCTTTGACCCTTGTCCAACATGTCAGAGAAGAACCCTTGAGAAAGTGAAACCAGATTTAGCTGTAAACTCTGAAGCCTAACAAATGCATAGGATTCCTATACGCTTCAATTTTTTCCTATTTGTATTTATTAACTTCAATTATAAACAAGTAATGAGAACTTTTCAACGACGTGCACAATGGGCGTTAAAAAATAAAGAGCTGAATTTTCTAGCAATTTCCTCTTTCTCTCCCAACAACAGTCCTCAACAATGCGTCATTTTGATGAGTACAAGGGAAATTCAAGTCTACTACTATGACAATATCATATAAGAACTTCAATAAATTCCAAGGAATAAGGTCGCGTATATACGTACATAGTTTACAGGAGGAGCATACATAGGAAGGATATGTATAGTTAAAGTTAACTAGGAGGAAGAAATCGGGAACATTCATTAGAGAATTCACACGGGGAATTAATCACAAAGTGAGCGAGCAATGTCTTTTATTGAAATGAATGACTTAAGTAACAGGACCGTTCATCTCACGCCCGTCATATGTAACGTACATACTGTTATGTAAGTCTGGCTCTCTCATAATAACCAAGTGAGGATGTGAGCAGCTCGTGAAATCTAAACTGTATTCAAACAACCACTTTTTTCCAACTCTGCTTTCTTCCATTGTCATATATATCCACATACAGAGCAGTCCTACGTAATTATGTATACATGGCAGAATCATTTCTGTCACTGTCTCATCTCTCCATACCTGACATTTAAAAAAAATCCTAGTGAGGAAAAAATAAGTATACCAAAGGATGTACCTCCTTTATACACACACACACACATTGTACATGTACACAAATGCCCATACTAAAAACTCACTCACTCTCACAGGGAATTAAGAGTGGAGGTTTTTAAATCCTGGCATGTGGTGTCATTAAGCCTTATTTACATGGAGACTCTTTACAGCCGACTCCATTCTTGGGGTGATAATTATGCAATGATAATAAAATTTCGGATAAAAAAATCATCTCTCTCTCTGTATCATTGTCAGGCTGCGGTTCAAAGGGAAAAAACATAAACACCCGTGTACATTTCACATAGACTCTATACCTCTATCATAAATGCTGTCCTATGCATTAGCATGGGTGACTGTGTAGTAGCTGCGGCATAAAATGAAGAGGCTACTTTCCTCGTACTAAAACAGGTAAAATATCTTAGTAATAGTAGGGAATTATTGTTTATGTGTAATTCTTGTGTAGTTCTACATGGTATAAAGTATGTGAATTCCTTGTAAGCAATAACTGTTCATTTCCCTCTGTTTCTCTTGTTCTTGTTGCTCCTAACTTTTGAGTTGCGTACGTATGTAGTTTAGGACACTCTACTCCCAATGGGATTCCTCTTTGCAAATAATTCATTCCCTGCTGCGAACCGTTCCATGCTCAGTTGACACAAGAGATTTAAAAAACTATTTTGATTCACTCTTGTCACTCATTCCTCTGTACAGTCTCCTCACTCCGGATTGTCTGGATGATGTCTATACGTATAATGAGGATGAACAAAACAATAATAATACGGTTGGAGTCATTAGAACTTGACATGTGTGAACATCTCAGCTCTCAAGTGCAGTTAAATGTATTAATCTCTCTCCTTCTTGATGATAACACAACAACAAAATGTCTCGTAATGCCAAAGAATTTCACTATAAAGTGACCGCAAAGTTTTTTATACATATTGTATACATATAGCTAGAGCGAGGACGCGAAAAGAAAATGAGAAAATTCTAATCAGGTTGTAAATATTCAAGGCCTTGCTCTTCCATGCTATTCTTCTTCCTTATAGCTTTTAGTTACAATTCTTGGCTGTATGTGTGTACTGTTAAACTGTCTATGGCTATAGAGGATTCCCTATGGGAACAAGTTATATAGTCATCGTTTACGCAATTTTTTATTCATCCATCGACATATTTTAACATATGGGACCCAACCCTGTGCCTCATGCTTTTTTCTTACTAATATTATAGCTCACTAAATTACTTCAACCTTAATTCTATGTACAGTTGACCGTCTGACTGGCTTTGCATTTTAATTACATTGCAGAGAGAGAGAGAGAGAGAGAGAGAGAGAGATAAACATTGATGATAAAGTAAAATACAATACAGATATCCTTCTATTATACAACTTGTAAACATTAACTTCCATTGGGAAGTTTGCAGGAATGTATATAGTATTTTTGCAATTTAATTATTTTACAAGGCGCAACGGATGCAGAAGTACTACTTTTTTTAATTTATAAATATAATAACATTTTTCCAGGTTACGAACAAATACAATCAGCGTTTAGTAGCACATTTAATCATCACCTTTCCATGTTTCCCTACTGCCCAATTTTTTTTGGATTTTTTCTTTCCATGCTTCATTCCTATACACTCCCTATATAACAGAAGATTAGAACGCGTGTAGAGGATTTACTAGACCCACACCCAAACCTATGAGCTTTCCTTCCATCTACATATGTAAATACGTACGGTTCTACATAAAAATATGTGAGCTCGAGTATAAACGGTAAGTTTAAAAAAAATTACAAAAATGTTTTCACTCTCTGAGACTTTAAATTATAGTCGGAAAGAAATCATTGGGATTTAACATAAGGTTTTAACACTTAACTCTTACTTTGAATAATTTCAAGAGTCGAGAGAAGGAACCTCAACAACGAGTTAATTACTTGTGAATTAGTTGATGAGTAAGGAAAAAGATGCCAACTGGAGACTGAAACTGGGCGTACTTAAGAACACAACTGGATTCCGCACTTGTGTTTTTTATGCATATGCAATATGTACATAGACACAGTGCATGAAGGAGTTTCACCTTCAGCCTTGCCTCTTTAGGAATATCTGCGCCCCCACCTATAAATAATAGCACCTAACAGAATTCCGTGAAGAATGAATTTTAATGTTATTTGAGAGGGATGATTGGTAAAAAAACATTCCTTTCTGATCAATCATCCATCTCTTGTCATTAGCAATTAAATCAAATGGAATTATTATTAATGATCAAAGCCATCGATAAAATATTATAAAGGAAAAGATTTACAGCAGGAGGGAGAGAGAACATGCTTTGAAAAAAAAATATTCAATGCTCTTATAGCAAATTTATTTTTAATAGGTGAGAGAGCTTTGAAACTCTCCTTTGAGCTATGCGCTAAGACCTGACTGTATGGACCTATTTTGTTGACAATATAAAAAAGTAAAAGTATGAATACCTTGCCATGATGAAATCAAACGCTGCGTTGTTGTGGAGCAACGTACGACAAATACAGGCCCTTTCCTTTCACAATTCACTCAATGTATCCATTCGAGCCAAATATGGCTTTTTCGAGATTGACACACATACACTGACTCGCTTGGAGCGAGGGCCTTTTCAGAGATCCCAATATATAATGAATCCTAATTGACAACAATAAGTTTCACTTTCAATAATAATAATAATAATTTATTTTTCCGTCACTTATATATGAAGATGAGAGATTTTACAATTTCCAAATATTTTTCCACTTGAATTGTTTTAACAAGAACAAAACTCCAGGGATATATTGCCAATGAGGAGATAAACCAGAGGATTTCAAATTTCGCTGGAGACTTTGGGATTGGATGAGGAAGATTTTTTTTTATTAATTGTCGTATACAAGAGAGATTTCGTCCAGATACTTTTGGGTACCCTGAAGATAGGAGGGATAGGGACCCTCTAAGAAAAGGGTTTGAGACACTCTCTACTGCTCTGAGCTCTGTTTGCACGTACGGCTCCTCGTGCACTGAGAACAGAACGTGCAACAAACACTGAACAATCCATGGAATAACAGTGTGAGTAGAATCTCTATGTATATTTTCAAATAGCTATCTATATAAGGGAGGGATTGTTATATTACTCACCTGAGATGTTACAGCAGGAGCAGGTACAGCTATAGATGCATTGGATGCTGCTGACTTTTGTGTGGAGGAGAGTGAAGGATGCTGCATATCTCTCTCTCTCCCTTTACCTGTAAAAAGCATAGGATTGTTGCTTCTGCAACCCTCATATGCAGCAGCAACATTGGGAGCAAGAAGTTCTATGCTCATGTAGCTACGTAATAACGTAATAATGCATGTATTGTAATAATGAAGGGAGAGTGCGACAGCAAAAGAATTTTTTTTACCTTGGTTCCACATTCACAGCGAGTTACTTCATGTTCGATGTAATAAGATTTCTGCATAAATCTCTACATAGCTTTTTTTGTACATCTACTATATGCAACTATAGGAGTCTCCACAGGAACATATATTGACAGATCCTAATAAATAAAATTAATATGGTTGTATGCTGTTTAAGGGAAGTAGTTTATGATACCAATTGGGATATTGTTAAACGTTGTAAAAAATTACTTTTGTACAATCGAAAAATTTTGCATAAACATTTTAAGGCAATTTTTCTAAATGAGGTTACATTGCTTAGTAATTGTCTCAATACGTACACAGGTCGAGGTTGAAATTACAAAGTCCTAAGGATTGAGTTGAACCAAAGAAAAACACTAGATGAAAGTTCAAGTTTCCGATGACAGATATGCACTCTAGGACTGTGGATTCCTTGTTGATTGTGTACAGTAAAGGGAGTTAGGGAGAGAGAGATGAGAAAAGTCATTTACTGGGTGAAGTGTGGGTGGTTTGCCTTTCAAGTCTCATCATATTTGTACATTCTAAAATGGCAATTATTATTTTCCTTTTATTTTCCCATTCACTTTAAGGCTTTGAATGTAGCACTTAAGTGCTCATCCATATAAGTCCATGCATAATGTTGGTTGGGGTAAACTATTTTCCAGATATGCCCCTTAAGGATGAGATACATGTGTGTATATAAGTAAATATGTATATACTAATTAGGGGAAGGTATATGTATTTATTTATAGAGCCATAGTAAATATGGTTCCTCCAAGCATTTTCCCAGATCCTTTCAAAATCAGAGTAAATAGGTACACCCCACGTTGATGAAGCAGGTTGATGCAATAAAGCACACCTCCGCAAGTTTATATACACTTGTCAATCCTTAAGACTTTGTCAGATCTATGCAATGCAATGTTACCATAATAATTTTATGGTCTTTCTTTTTATACTACAGCAATAAATTCTTATTTGCTTGAACTCTGACTTCAACGCTTCGCTATATTATTCTCTTCAAAGACACTCTTTTACTACATCCCGTCGCCCCATGCATTTTTCTATGTCTAACATATTATATACAGACACTATAGCCAAGAACCTGAAGAACCAGCAAATTGAATTTTTACTATATTTGCTTCCATTTCAATATAATAAAATTGCTTGGAAATTTCAAGGTGCTAAAATAAATGTCCGTCTCCAATTTAACTTATGTCAGTTTTTGCAGGTGAAATACGTTCAAATTAAGAAAAATATTTACTGTTACATGGATCATCCATGGAAAAAATCAATGCAAACTATTATTGGTGGAGTGGCCCCTGATTAGTAAATACATGTGTAGTTTTTTATTTCCCTTTATCTTTGGCTCATCATCCCGTCATTAAATACTACTACAACATTCGAACTTGTGATGATCCTTCAAGTTATACCTCTTCTGTAGCGGTAGTAATAAATGAAATGATCATGACAATTCGGTTCCCCACCAAATCATCATCTACATATTAGACTTGTATATAAAGGGAGACACCTTATATACAAAACAGCAAGGAATACAGAGAGGAGTGGCCTTTTCATTACAAGACATAATAATTTACACTGGACCAAAACCATATAATATAAAAGATAAGGTATTTCATACAGCAGCAGCCCTTCCTTCTACTTTTCACCCTTCCTTCTCTCATCCTCATAGTCAGAGCAATGTAAAACTCATCCAAACTTGATAGATATTATATGAATTACCACATACTGCATACGGTATAAGTAATAATGAAGTGAAACAAAACAAAATTATGTTCCTCCTCACATATATTGCTGGGCTAGAGAAAAAAGCGTCTAAATTATCAGCTTCACATCATACCAGGACCTCACTACACTGTATTTAGGAGGAGAGCTAAAAAGAATTTCATGTATATGAGGGCATCAAGTTTGTATCTCTTGAAAATCATAAAATACATTTTTTCCTACATTTCCCCCACTTGTATGGTATAAGGCTCCCGTGCAAGTTTTTATAATATTGACAGTTTGTTGCCACCAAAGAAAGCCTAAAAATTGATTATTGATTGATTTTAACACAACGAAATCTCCCTTTACAGATGATGAGAACTAGGATCGTGGAAATTACTCTGCGTGTGCGGTGGTTGTTACCAGCATATTTTATACACACTCTATCTTCATCTACTACTACTCCAATACTATTAATATTCCATTGTGTAATAATTATTATTATTACTCTCCCAGGATTTTTAACACCTGCAATTTTTTTTATTATTAATTTCAAATATAAATTACCTCCTAGGCTTTGATTACCTTGAGCGGAAAAATAGTCAGAGGAACTCACAGCACTCTGTTCTCAGAAAAAAATATACATGCACACATTCTGTATTTCTCCTCTATATTGCAGGAGCCCGTAAAAGTTAATATAGCGTTGAGTGTATATAGTAAAAGCCAGCTACTAAAATCCTTTTATAAAAATAGTCGGTATATCTTAAGGAAAGCAAAAAAATGACTTACGATGGACAGGCTAATTGTGCAAGTTCCACTGCATCACTTTATATCACTTGTAGCAATAATTACTTGCAATTATTACAATGACAGACATTACCATATAGCATTCTCACTTCTTCCATTCAAATGAGAGAAGAAACGTCCAGGGAAAATTGTAGGTGAAAAAAAAATTCATAGGACCGAATCTAAGCAAGATCTCATGGTCACAATCAAGAGATATATTATTGTAAGTATGACTTGGGGGCGCATCTCTTTTGGAGACAGTTAATATTGTAAATCCTGACATGTTGAAGACAGGTAAAGACAAAGAAATTGAATAAATAATAATTTCCAGTTATTAACAATGATGAATGATTTGCTGGAGCAAAGGACTCCCTGACGGATGAATGTATGTATATGAAAATCCAAAGAAAAATAAAAGGTAAAGGTGTCCACATTCCTTCCCTCTTCTGTACCCTAAGAATCGTTTATTTCAAGTCAATCTCACGTTCCACTGCAATTTTCCACCATTAACGCAATGATTATGAGTTTTGTCTACAAGAAATGGGTGGACTTGTCATTTTTTCTTCTCACCAAGTGACAAGATGCTCAAATAGCGTTTTATACTGTAATGATCCCTTCTTCAGCTGTATAGAGTGAGTCTCTCTCTCTCTCTCTCATTTAAAAGACTACCAAAAGACAAGAGAGAAATGGTCTGGAAAAAACTCTGTTACATCCCATCTCTTCCCTTTTTCCTAGATAATTTCTGCAAGGATTTCCTACCCTACCAGAGCAGAGCCATGGTAAAAGCTGCAGTAAAAGGGAGGCAATCTAAACATGTAATGATAATGACAAGTTTTTTTTTCAAAAGAGCACGACGGAAGGAAATTAACTTTCATATTCTACATCATTCAGACAGGGCAAATTAATCAGTGGAAAGTGATAATAAAACTAACCATTTCTACAGCCTCAACTATTGCACACGTTCCTCAAATATGTTTGTTGTGAGGATTTTTTTTTCGCCAGAAATGTGAATGCCCGTGGGTTCAAGCTCGTAATTTTAGCAAACCTCTTTTTTTTACTCCACCATTGTCAAATTTTTCAAGCTACTCAAGCTAAGCACTTACACTGCACAGGTAAATATTGGTTTGAATGTCGCTTTATTGGCAATTGTGTCTTCCAGAAGAGGAGAAGATCTGTAAAAATAAATACTCAAAATAAGAAGGATCTTTTTTTAAGTACAAACAATAGTATAGCACTGACATGAAAGATACCTCGCACACAAACATAAATACATACACACCAAATCAGATTTCTACAGAGTGTCAAAGACTGGATAGATGAATACAATATTGTAGAATGAGAGAAGTAGAGTTTGATAAAAATCTTGGAAATATTTTAATGACAATCACTCCTGTGTCAATCCTGTTTTCGCAGCAGTTAAAAAAACACACTTAATATGCTAAAACTTATTGTACGCATTTAAACGTAGGATCTTCATTTAAAAACAATACAACGTTTCTCTACAAATCTTGTCCCAACTCCGGAAGCTTGTTGAATGTTAAGTGATGGCGACAATTCTGAAATAACTTACCACTTTTGATTGTACATATAATGTCATCTCCACATGAGTTTTTTTAAAATGTTATTGAATCTCCCCCAAAAACCTGGAAATATTTTTTCTGCGTCAAGTTCAAGGAAAGTTAGTTTATTGACTTGGTTCATGTCTCATGTAGTAAGTTTTTGATTTCTTTATAAAGAGCAGGATTAAATACCAATGGGCTTTGAGAAGTTGTCATCTCCAGTCCCTTTCCACACACGCTATAGGATTGTATAGAATATATAGTAATTTGTATTAACATGCAAGAGGGCGATGGGCTACCGTTAGTATTTATTATTCCTGTCCGAAAGGATCTAGGAAAACATTTCTTAAACGACTCCCTACCCTTCCAACGTGATTATTAATCAAATTAAAATCTCTCCAATCCCCTGAGTCTCAGCCACCTTCCAAAGAATTATTGGCGTGGTAAGAACTCTTGCACGGAACATTTTCCCTCCTTCACGTAACTCCCGATGGTCAAGATGTGTAAGCTCATAAATACAGAAATTGATGGAAACTTATACACATTTTCCTATTGAATTTTCATATATTTTTTAAAATCCTAAGAGTATATATCGAAAATTCCACGAGCGTTCTCACATTATTGATGTATGTGCTCACGATTTGTGATCATGGAAAACTTTGAGTGTATACAAAACAGTGTAGACACTCCAAGGGATTTAAGCAAGTTCAACTATATATATGACAAGGAGAGTAAGAAAAATAAAAGATGAGGGAAGAGAATGAGACAGGAATGAACAGGAGGGAAGTAAAGATGAGGGAAACGTGAGCCAGTGTACAGTATACGCCGTCCTATGATCCAATATGTGTATTAGAGACAATTCACCAAGGATTTTATGCAGAAGCATTAAACCACGGAAACATTTAAACTTAATCCAAGTGTTTACCTTTAAGGTTTACATAAACTTTTGGTATGTTGTACAGTTGGAGCTTGAATTAATTTAAGAATAGATTTTTTTCTGTCTCCCAGCAACAACCATCACCATAAAAATAGTGTTACATAGCCAGAGAAAAATAAGTCTGAACAAAAGAAAGACGACAAATCACGTTTTTTTCAACCTCTCTTTCTGCTAAGAAAACAAACTCTTTTAGGCTTTCCTTCTCTCCACATGCTCTGAGTGAGTGAGAGAGAAAAATCGTAAGGCACTGAATTTTATTTGATTGTCATTAAGTGAGAGACCTAAACACACACATACATTTATGCACATTTACTATTTATAGTAGAGCCCAAGCATAAAAGCACTGTATTATAGCTAAATAGCAAAAGATGTTGGCTCTTGTAACATTTTTCAATCTTTCCATTAATTTTACAAGGGATTATATTTTATGGAGGGTGAAGAAAGGCAATAATTTGGGAATGAAAGCGTTATTTTTTTCACGCATTTACATAAATACCTTACCATATGCATAGTTACTCAAGCTTCACTAAACCTTGTTATACGTATCTAGCAAATCAGTCACATTTATCATTACTTTTTACCCCAAAACCTTGTATAGTATATTTTTTCCTAACCGAAGCTACTAACAAGCTTTATGGAAATGTACAGAGTTTTACAGAGGGAGTAGTACCGGCATTCGAAAAAAAACCTTCTACAATTTCCTACTATATCTTTACCCATCAACTCTTAAATAAGAGTTTATTTTGATGACGGAAAAACTCCTGACGAAATCCATCGTCCTGGGAAAATCCTTAGGGATTGTCTCAATTTCATAGGAAAAAGGATTTTCCTCAAAAATCTTTTAGGAAATAAAACTTATCATTAAAACTGTATATTTGTTTTATTTACTTGGTAACAACTCCAGAGCTTTAAAAATAGTAGCACATATACTTTACATCTCTTAAGGAAATCATAGCTTTTCTCATGATTATCCTCTTACACAAGCTCTTGTACTATTTCCTCTCCCCCCAAAAAAACACACAACTTAAAGGTAAGTTCCTTTTAAAAAAAGTTCCGACTTTTTACTTCCTGTTTTTATTGAACGGGCTTTTTTCAACTATCGTATAAATCTCCTGGTGTTTTTTATGAACGTTGATTCTCTGATTTCTCTTGAGGATTAGAAGATCCCAGTAATTCTAGATGAAGCTTGAGCCTCAGTTGTAAATTCTTTTACTACAGAGTTGATAACTTTTGTGGTTACTACGGATAAAGAGCGGGGACAGCTTCATTTATGCATGTGTAGTAAAGTAACTAATGTCACAAGATTTTAAATCCACAGCATAAATTGTAAAACTTATGCTTACAGCCGGAGATAATTTTACTATAAATTGAAAAAAATGAAAATATGTATTCTACAACTAAAAGAATTTAGACTTTTGAAATATATCTTGCGAAAGAAATCCTTCCATATAGCTTTAACATATGGAACATATATTATAAATATGCACCCGCCCTACAGGACATGAGTGAGTTTTCTTCTTTTTTTTATCTTTGGCGAAAAGTTAATTAACAGCCGTGTCAAGGTAGCCAGTTAACATGGTGCTAAGTGATGGATGTCTGACAAACATCCTAATTGATATTACACTGTAATAAGAGCAAGAGAGCCCAAGTTAAAAAAATTCTTCAAGCCAAAGTCTTGATATCGTTTTCTATAGCAATGTTTTAAAAAAGCCAAATGTTAGTCTCCTCCAGATTCACCCCACACTTTCTATTAGTGTACATATAGGATTCGAGGTCCTAAAGGTCACATTTTTCTTTTGACATTTTCCCTTTAGTTTGATGATTTACAAATGCGTATGTAACTTGTGTTTGAAATTTTGACGTAATTGAATTCCACAAGTTCTTGCCTTGGCCTTAAGAAAATCTTGAGACATGTTTTTGTCAAATTCGTTAATTGAAGTTTTTTCCATAACATCCATCTCTCCCTCTTTTAAATACATATATAAACGTGTGTGTGTGTGTGTAAAGAAACAGTTATTTATGTTTCTCTATAGCTATTCTATTGTACAAGTGACTGCACCAAAATAAACGGAATTTACATTCTCTTACTTACTCAGAAGATAAAAAGCTACAAGGTATGTAAGGAAATGGTCTACTTGGAGTTGGATATTTTTAGGGAGAGATGACAAAAGAGAGTATAGTGTGTAAACAATGAGCTGATAATGAGTTACCAAAATTGAAATTTACCAACTTCCTCCTTCCTCTAGAGCTGATTGTATAGTTGACGGATCTATCGTCAATAATTGTTCATTTACTCTAACGCACCTTAAATCATTCACACTTTTTTTCCCCTGACGTCTTTTGTACAAATCAGCTGTTGCTTCTTTTTTAACAGTCAGCAGTCGTCGTATTTATTATTGACTCTTCCATTCAATCAACTCCACTCATCCGTTCCACCGCCACTATATATACATAGAACATACACAATCATATGGAGAAAATATGTGACGAACGGATGTACCTTCTGTCAGTCTCTTACCAGCTCTAATCAAAAGCAGTGCATTGTGTACCTTTATTACGGTAATAGTTGTGTATTACACTCATGCGAGATGTGAGATTGTCAAAGAGATGACTGCATATATGTAAAAGGGTTGGGAAATAGAAGTATAGGCTGAAATCACAGAGAAACCGATGATTAGCCATTTTTACACTAGCCTATGAAGTACATACACACACACATCATTCATTTCATTACCAAACGGTAATGTTTTTTCCCAGTTTATTTACTGCAGTAAAAAGTAAAATAAATGTGTGCAAACATCACTTGTACATTTGAAAAGATACACACAAATATAGTACACACAATGCTAACGTTTTTTATTGACTTAAAACATTACTACATGAGTATTATCCATTGATGGAAGGGATGATGCAAGAGCAAAAGCTACATGAGAATAATAATGTTTATGTTCTTTAAAAAATAAATAATAATTCAATTCAATTGAAAAGAAGATGACGATGGAAATTTATACTCCTCCAAACAAGGATTTTCCTCTCTGATTTTCTTTCCTACAACCAAATTAAGACCTATGTTTTAATGGTGAGAATTTCAATTGTGGAATTTACTGGATATTTAAATTTAAAAATACTTTTCCACACTAAGAGTTAGAGCATTAAAATAGTATTTTACCCCAAGGATATTTGTCAAAATGGAACGTGACAAAATTTCCCTTGAAGTGAATTGGTTCGAGGGGAAATTGATATGAGGTGTGTTTATATAAAAGAAATGGATAAAAAATAGTCTTCAAAGATTTTTTATTGGGCGAAAAATTATTGCTAGCTCAAAAATGGAGGTATAGACTAAATTCCATGGAATTTCTGTAAATGACTCAAGAATGAAAGAAAGAAAGTGAGATGAAAAATTCTGGAGGGTATTATATTTTC
>JAQFXU010001225.1:0-32117 GCA_034693705.1 Spatulosminthurus flaviceps
GGGTTTAGGGGGACGGCGTGGTGGGCTGACGCCGCCCTACGCGACAGCATTAAATTATCGCGGAGCGATGATTTTTAAAAACTATTCTACTAACGTTTTACGATGGCAGATAAGTATTTTAGTACTGAATCAGATACAAGAAAAATGACCATTGAAGTGCTACATGCTACATGTGCCCCTGCCCTGAAATCCGCTGCATTCTGAACAGGTGTCCCATGCAATTTATGTGGACTCGGGGATGACATTAAAGATGAAGATGCACATTGGGAACAAGAGTCATGGTCGTAGCCCAGAGTGACCACTTCTCATAGCGATGAATATTACACTTATAGTTACATCGGTAGTTAAATCCTACTAAAGCTTCTGTATTTTACAAAATATGCAATGCCTTGGTATAACATCCCAATCCCTCTTTTTATTGCTTACTTTCAGGTGTGAGTACAAGTGAGGAAGTGGTTTTTTAACCATAAAAATATGTCCACATGTATTGCATACAGATATTTTTTGCCATCCTTCTTTTTCACATAAAGCAGATTTTAAAAATCAATTCCATTTTTTAGTGCTCTCTCTCTCTCAGCAATACTTCTGACTCTGTACGAAAACACTGACTGAGCTTCAGTCCCCCTCGGTCTGTCTCAACTTGGTGGCTAAAAATTTAATTTACTATTTTTAATATAATCTTACGGAGACGAAAATGAATAAGTGTCTTAATTAATTTATTGTCTGTTAATTTATACATTTGTGCGGGCAGCGTAAATCAATCAATTCGAACAGTTCCAGGAAATCATAAGACTTTTACGCTTACATCATTTCAAGATGATTTACAAAGACACTCCGGGACATTTATTTGACTTAACTGTCCCTACAGTATTTTTTTCCTAACTTTTCACTAAATAAACTAAATGCCCCAATTTCAATGCAAATAAGTAGAGCCAAGTTTAGAAGGTTATTTCTAACTTGTCTGATACTCTGTAATTAATTTTAATTGACCCCCCAAAAAAATTAACCCGTCTTTCTCCGATAGTATGAAAGTTTACATTGATAACCCCTAAAAGGAAATGTCCTGTAGTCCTGTTGAAGTCTTCCAAAACAGCTAACTTCCGAAGTAAAACATTGAGGCCCTGGCGATTTACTTTCATGGTGCATGCAAGGATTGGGTAGTGTATAGAATAATTACACTATTTAAGGGGAGCTCTCACATATGTACGTAAGATATTCCATGTAAACGCTGCTGCTTTGGTATGCGCTCGTAAATATCAATTATTAAGGTACATTTCTAAACGCTTGATGGATTTATTATTTAATTAATGTGAAATAATGAAATTTGCTCTGGGATGGTTCGGTTTCCAAATAACTCAAAGAACTCGGTGGTATTTTCCAATGGAATACTGAAGAGCTCATGTTTCCACGGCCACCATCCCCAGCCAAATATCTTTTCGTGTCCATCCCGTCTGTCTACGGTAATTGTAGCTTGTCCAACATAGGATTTGGGCTTTGAGCTAACCTGATAAACTTCCTTGCTTTATCAGCTTAAAAGACCGGCAACCTATTTAAGTTCACTCCCTAAGCTTCCATAACAGGTATACCCTATAAATCCTAGAGCCGATGTTACATTTTTCCCCAACACAATCCAAGTTCCACCGTACCTTGGGTTTGAAAAAATGTTTTCTTTGCTTTTAAGCTATTTATGAAGAAAAGTAAGGAAATTGCCAGCTCCTGTTTATCCATGGCTTCATACTGTGTTCCAAATAACGTTTTCAAACTACTCAAGGTTTTTCCCCCACTCAAATGTAAAGGGACTTTTGTGTATATACGTAGGCGGCAGGAATTCCATTGTACCTTGTTTCTGGTAAAAGGTAAAAATCACAAAACACAAGCCAGCAACAAGCTACTACTACAGGGCTAAAGTTTGGTCGTGAGCAGTATTTTATTGAATGGTAATACCATCAAGGGATTGGTATGAAGGAAGAATGTAGGCGAAGCAATAATGAGACCACTTAGAGATAAGCCCATATGTTAAAGCCTCATCCCTTTGCCCTTCTCTCACCACGTAGTATTAGCATTAATATTTGAATTAGAATTCGCATTGAATCTCTCTCTCTCTCTACCATAAGTTGACCTATTATTCAGGAAATAACATAAATTACAAGAGAATGTCACGCTTGACAAGATTTTTATGTAGCAAAATGACAACACAAAGACTTATTTAGTTTATTGCAACTGTAACAGATAAGCTCACATTGCCTCGCTTATATTGTGAGTTTACAGGGTATTTAAGCAATCTAAATACCACACATTTGCTCCAAACTAATGGTCATCTTCCCCTTCAGCCATTGACTTAAGCAAGGAGAGTCCAACGCGACTTATTTGACTCTCGGTGAATTCAACTCCGACATAATGAGCATACTTAAATAATTATTTATCCTGTTAGTCCTTTTCGTTTGTACACACCATTGATATGAGTAACACAATTTAATCATGTAGATAAACGGGCATGCTTAAGTGAAAAAAAACAATGCGTACGCAAGTTTGATTTGGCTATTTGCCTAGACAATGTGTGTGTATATACAGACAGATATGTGTTGCTATAATCATCATTGAGGGCTGACTGTAGGAGCATAGTGGGAAAAAAATGTGGGCAAAAAATTATCAGTCCTCGTTGTTCTTATGATTCCAGATCCAAAAGAAGAAAGCTAGCCAAAATATATAAAACCGGCATTACATCGTTGTGAATGTAGTTCTATCACATGTATAATCTTGTTGGTCATCGTTAAAAAGGCTTGTTTGGGAACTCAATACACTACACACACCAATATAATGTTTGTATAATTACTTTGTTAACTTTATAATGTCGAGCTTTATGTATACCAACAGAATGACTGACTGTCTTTCTTTCTCTCTCTCTCTCTCTCACTCTCCAGTTCAGACACACAGGGAACAGAATCACGCGCAGAACAAGTATTCTGCTGTACAAGCCTTTATTATCTACTTTAATAGGAACGCACAATACTTGGAGGTAGCACAATACAGGTAGGTGCAGCTTTTTTTTTAGCTATAGGAGAAGTGCAGAGGTAAGTAAGTAGACACATGTAGATGTTGAACATTTAATGCAAAGTCAACTTTAGCGAATGAGCTGATAATAGCATAAGCAGTGTCGGTTGGGCTCGAACAACTCATTGCTCGGAGCAAATTAGAATTCTATGATAATCAAGACTGGTTGACTGGTTCACCACCACCACACCATCGAGGAAGAGCGACAGAAAAGATGCAGAGTCAAATTATAGGATTCCATTATCAAATTAATTATATAAGTACGGGCGTTTTGTGTGTCTGTCGGCCTGTCTGCTCTTCATACATGTGATGTGAGGAGATGGACGTGAACCATGAGAAAGGAGATCTTTTAAGCTGTTTACCTAAAATTCCTCAAGACCATTTCCTCGAGCAGATACTTGTTGAATTTGAAGGTGCACCATATAATGACGCATGTAAAAAAGAACTATGACCAGTCTGCCCGTGCCAGTGGAATGAATATGAAGAGTTTTAGTTTACAGGAGGTAGAAAACGAAGGATTTGATAGGGCTGGGCTCCTTACCCCATTCACGTACATATAGATTTCGAGAGAAAGGCATGACTGCGAACACATTTTTGGGATATTTTCAGGCAAGAGGATTTTTATTCACCTGGAGTGTCAGATCATTTTGATTTTACATGTCAGAGGTCCATCTCCCCGACTCGTCTCAACTTAACACAACAACTACTACTACAACTCATCTGCCCAAAAAGTTGATCGAGGAATAACATCTGACTTTAGCTTTTGTTGAAATTGGATGTGAATCAGGTTGAACGAGAGCAGTGTGAGCGAGTCTAGTAACAGCTAAACCACCGAGCTTAAAGCCAATCTTGAATCTTAAAACGTCATGAGTCCCTGGAGCCCTACTAAAAAATTAATAGGAAATGCCCATCACCTCAACACTACATCTATGTAATCAAAACCTGCCTTTAACTTGAAATGAATTAGCACAACCACTATGTATACAGATTTCCTTCTTAGCCTTCCTCTCTTCCCGATTATAATGTCCATAATATCTTATTACTTACTTCCAACCAAAATTTACTTACAGCAGGTTGTAGTGAGTAGTAAGTATGAGAATATTTGTGGATGCTGTGGATTTGTGCGCACAACAACAACTCAAATGTCAGAGTACACTTATTGCTCCTTTCCGTCCAAACAGTACACATAGAAAGTTCGAAGCCACAAAGGAAATTCACAGCCGCTTCTCTAACATCTTCAGCGTATATAGCTACATTATCCTAATAATTATATTACATTAGAGAAAGAACAATACAAGCGTATACACATCAGACACTGCGTTAAAGATGTGAGTGCGTAACGCATGCAACCGCCACAATGTTTTCCAGCTGTGTGTACATACGTACGATTATTTTAACCCTAGCAATATCAATAATTTATTATTCCAAAAGCTTACGCTCGCCTACTCCCTTCGTGTAGCCAACAACTACCGCTACAACTGTGGACAAAATACCAGCGAGTTTTTCAAGAAATTTTTATGCATCAACTATTTTTTGAAATGTCTACGTAATTCTAGATCCAACTCTCTATCAACCTTCCTATATACCTTTGAGACCACATTTCCATGAGTTTAGTCCTGTAACCTCGTCTATATATGAATACATACAAAATCCCTTAACATGCAGACAGATTGAATCAAAGGACTGATCACTCGTTCTTTAATAACTCATAATTCATTGGAGATGTCACAGCAGTAAACTCAGGGACAAATAAATCAACTTTACTTTCCTTGTTGTACATACATAAACAAATCCTTAAACTCTATAAGCTTTGGATCCATAGATGGATACAATGAGTACGGGTACACGTCCATATTCTAAGTACCTCCTCACCCTATGCATAATAAACACTGAATTTACAAGATCCTATTTTTTTCCCCAACAATGTAAGTACACATAAGCAAGATCATAAATCAAATATTCTACGGATTTCGGTGACCGCATGTGCATATGCCTCTACCCTTAAGGATATAAATAGTGAGTCAGCTGAACTGCAACTCACCTTAAGCTGTCTTCCATTCAACCATAAGAAAAAAGTACATATGTATGTACATGTGCTTCGAACAGCTTGAGCGTGAGTGAATTCGGGTATTTTGTCTTCGTGTGCGACAATTGCCGTCCTGGACATATACACCTTTAACATAACAATCAACTTTTCAAAAAAAGGCAGTCAGTCTGGACTAGACCAAAATCAGATATGAAGGTACATTTTTTGTACATAAACTCTCCCTCGTTCCCTCTCTCTCTCTCTTTCCTCATAGAATTCTAATACCAGTCAATATGTACATGCAAGATGAAGTAAATATATATTGTTGTAACTCAGATCGGTTTGAGGACTTCTAGTTCTGTTGTTTTACTTGCTGTTTCTAACAACACCAACATAATACTTAATGCCTTGAAACAAACAGTTCTTTGGTACTGAACTTTCTGTCGCTTCTTCTCTCTCTCTCTCTATACCTTGGAGTAAGAAAATTATGCAGATAAACACAAGATAGTTAACCTGTACACAGTACCTATTTTGATAGTTGGTGGAAAAATATGACCCATAGAATTTTATTACTATATGACAGCATAAATATCCTGACAGCAGATGAGGACCATCTATCCGCCTATAATCTTCTTTGAATACATGTATATGTACATATATATAACGTAAAGGGTGTAGAAGTACAATGAAGTTTGGTAAAATTAAGAAAAATCACTGAAATATACAACTACAAGGATATTTTCCCATAAATTGTGAGCATATGCAAATACAAGTGAAGTTACATTTGCTTGCATTAGTATTATGAAAGCTATGAGGAATAAATCATTGCATCGTGTTACTTGTATAAAAAATCTGGCAGTATGTATTAATGAATCTGTTGGAGGGCGGGGTAGAGAGTAACTCTTCCTCTACCTTTATTTCAATTGTTCCTTATTGATGATAAGCCATCAACCTGTATATTAGGTGACTATATATGAAATTAATGTAGAGATATCCTGAAAAATCTTACGAATATAATTTCTATTAATCCACACTTTCTCTATAAGAGGCAGGCTATGGTGTAGTATATACGTGTGGAGAGGGATTCCAAAGTTAATCCATCATTCGATTATCATATTAAATCTACCCCGACCACTCTCTACTATTCCGAAAATCTCTTGTGAAACAAAAGAGAAAACAACTACTTTGGTGCCCTTTGACATGAAAGAGACCTACAAAATGCCCCTCCTTTTATAACTGCCAGCCCTGCTTTACATTCGTGAGATTGACTCTCTTCCTACAACATCCACCATAATATAAACATGTAGAGAGGTAACGGGCAAGAGAAGAAAATGAGCCGAAGACTGCATTGGGGAAAAGCTATCACATTTTTAATCAAAAGTCCAATTGACTGTGAATGAGGAAATTTAATAAATGTTGTGGTAGTCGTTGTTCATGAAGGAACGATCGAGCGTTAGCAGGGACGTGACTGGATGCAGATGGAACTTTTCAATTTCCTAATTACTATCTAGTCAAAGAACCAAGTGAAAATAATTTTTCAAGACAAAATCTACGAGAAAAATCAGAAAACTGATTACAATGGCAATTGAGCCCATTAAAGGATGGTCATTATTGGTCTGTGAGGAATATAAACAGGAATAAAAGTGATAGGGGTCAGAGGATTCACGAAGCTCGATTAAAAATAATAACAAAATAGCGAGTAAATTATTATCAACAGTTCAAAGTGCATGTCTGATGAAACGCATGCTTTCACATGGAAAAACATATTAGACATTAGAGCTATTGTTGAAGCTGATCATTTAGGGACGAGACAATTTGATGACTATATGGCGGTGAATTGATCTGAATTGAGCGAAACCAGATCCACAAGTACTGGTAGTTGGAGTAGCCGTTTACTACAAATGTGATAATTTTGGTTTGGTTTTACTACATGAGTAAACCTATTGTAGCGAAAGTTTATCTAATGTGATTTGGAAGTTGAGGGTGAGACTTTTCCCTTAACAATCCTTTCAATACATGCACATGATATTGTGGTTACCGTATGGAGCTGAGCATCCGTCCAGGAGATGAGGAGAATACGTAGAGCCGTATGTTTAATAGCTTTCAATCTACAACAATGCTACTATGCAAGTTGGAATTTGAATTGTATTAAACTCAAAAAAAGATGCTATGTGTACTTATAACCTACATGTATCAACACAGACGGAGTCATGGATGGAGACGAGCAAAAGGCGTGAATCACGAATTCTAAAAAGCAAGTTCATTCGCATTATTTTCTAAAGATTCTATTTCTCTCTCTCCTTCCCTTTCTTTTTCTACTACCTCGTTGTTTAAGCAGTCTCGATCTCCCGAATCAAATGGAATGCAAAATTCTTTCGATTCTTTGCATGAATTTCGTCTGATTTCATTCTTTCAAATAGGATTATACACTGGTGTCTATTTCAGGGCTGGGCGTTGCAAGATGCACATCATAAATCAACCTGGCGATCCTCATTTACACGATTACGGTAGATAATTTCTCTGTAAAAACGTGTCGAACAAAATCGATTTCCACCAAATGCAATGTAATGTAAAAGTTAAATCCCTTTATTCCCAAGGTTTATTTCATTTTGGGGGCCCATATTTAACGACCTTAAGGCTCATTGTTGGAAATATATGGAATGTCGAGGGATTTTTTCCGTGCGTATAATAATACATGTGGTATTATATGTACACGCATTCAAGTGCGAGTGCCGTACTATGACAGAAATGCCTTAAATTCCAAGAAACGAAAATAAAAGAATTACCTAGGTATTTATGGAATTTCCCCAAGCTTTGACATTTTAAACTGGCCAACCCTATTTATGCATGCATTTATTTACACGGAGAACATTTTCGAGCTGTTGAGCTCATTGGATTGACGAGAGATTGAGAGAGAATCTCAAAGCTCATCATCACAGATGGGATGGAGATGGAATTAGAAGGAGGGAATCCTTCCATCTAACATGGTTGGCATAATACAATTTCCTTGTAATAATAGTCGGTAGAAGAGTGTAAAAAATATTCTCAATAGTCTATCTCTCCAGGGGTCCAAACGAAGGGTGTAGACCTAAATTTGATGAAGGGCAAGGATATGACTTTAGGAATTCATGCAGAGAGAAAACCCGTCACTTGAAAAATCTTCCAGCCGTCATTCACATCACAGGTTTCTTATACACATGAACTGACTGAGCATATATTCTTCTCTCTCTCTCTTAATTCCTTCTCTTCCTTTCCTATGCATATGTATGCATTTTAACTCTTGGGAACACTACACATGAACCTTTTCGATGTAACGTTGATAAGATAGTGAGATACTTACTACATGGGCCGACGTAACAAAATATGATATTGCCGGTCAATTCACCTGGCCGACGTATTTTAGTATATATGTATCTACATGTATACATACTTAATCAACGTATGTATTCCACACGTAACATTTTTTTTCTCCCACCCGAAAAATTTTTAGTTAATATTTTCGGTCTGGGAAAGAAGTGGGGAAAACAAGCCGTCAATTTGGATGTCTTCAAGGTAATAATATTTGCCCAATTTTTTCATTACCAATTTGGCTGTCCCTCTTGCTCTGCCATGTAACCTTTTTCAAAACGTCGAGATACGAAAAATCCTGAAATGTAGAGCTAAAAAAATTCTTACCAACAAACACGTGTCGTCATACTCATTGCTTACTATTATTTTTTTAAAACACCTTCAAAGTACAATGACCAAATGCATAAACAATGGTTCCAGACGGTAAGTGACAGTGTTAACTTTACTATCTTAATGATAATAAATACTCAGCCCTGCTTTTGATTTTTTATTATGTCCCTCTCATATATTGTATACGATATAGGAATATTATTCACAAGTAAGTTAAGGTGAACCGTTTATCATCTCTTTAAGTTACTATGCCTCCTTCCTTACCTAGGGACTAGTAAATAGCTAAAGTATAACAGTACGTCTGATATCCAGAGGATGGCAAATTTATGAGCCAGAACTCATGGAAAAGTAGAGAAAAGTTCACAAATTGGCATCGGTGCCCATACGACTATGAATCCCGAAGGAATCCAGTGAAACAAGTTCTTTGCCATGTGTTAGTTGTGCAAGTACAGAAATGCGGTGAGAATCTCTCAAGTCTTACTTTTTCTTCATCTCCTTCAACTACTACTACTACTTCTCGTTCCTGTGTACATCAACCCTCTCTATGCGTAGTCAACAACCTACAGAGACTGGGAACTCTAGTCTGGATGGATAACAAGAAACAGTAGGTACACACAAGGATGCGAACGAGGTTGAAGGTACGAATGTGCTTAAGAAGAAGATTTCTCGACCGCCACGATGCCTTAGTTAAGGAAGCCACACAAAAAAACTATCACCCACAACACAACTATATAGGCAAGAACTGAAAAGAGTTTAGATGGATGTCGAGTATAAGCCGAAGTGGAAGAGGAGTCGGACGAGGGTTGAGTCTAAAAAACCATGGCTGTGCGTTCGGGAGCACAAGCTATACAGCTACCCTATTCCATGACAAATATCATTTATTAAGGATATCTATCAGTTGAAAAGTTGGGAAACCACCAGTTCTTTTAGCCATGGCGACTATACAACAGCAACAACTGCCAACTCCAATCCACCTCTACGACTACCTTTCCTCATCCTCGTTATACGTAAGGGCTTTCCATGTCCAAGTTGGGAATCAAAGAATGGAAGAGATTCAACCTACACACCATTTAGTTTATGAGCGAGCATAAGCTTCTGTATTATGATTTTAGGGACCTCGTCCTACCTTGATAGCAGTAGACACCAAACTACTTGCAAACTAGTGAGTACTGAGATTTATTCCATGATAAACATCCCCACAAACAACTGGTTTCATCCATGTGCGAAAAATGTAGCGCCTTTCAACCCAATTAAATACTTTGTCCAGTCCTCCATTATAATACCACATGCTTGTCTATTCATACTTGTCCTTACACTACCCATTCCTCCAACGCCACTCTCCTCATCTACCTACCTCCACAGAGTAAATAACTAGTGCAACATAATAAGGCAAGAGTGAATCTTAGAGAATGACAGAGAGAGAGACTCTGAAAAAGATGAAAAAATTTACCCATTCTTAACTACCCGTAGAAAAGACGTTTATCCCATAAACTACTTTAAACCTCTAGTCACTCAGCTTTACCAACAACAACTGTGCACAGAAGTTGTGCGTAGGAACGGAGTCGTGGAATAAGCGGAGGGTTGGACGCTCCAGGTAAAAGGAGGCACATTAACTTCATGTCTTATTGCTCAAGCCTGTTAACATTTACCACAGAAAACTAAGCATTCTAAAGTACATAGAGACTTTCAGAAGGACAGTTTTATGACTAAAGTTTAGTTTTATTATTTTCTGACAAGTATATCCACGTGGCTTAAAATTAGATAGAACTTGTATATAAACATAGTTTACCTTTTACAATTATTACTTTTTCTCTGGGTCCATCCATACCAAACAGTGTACGGACAGTGTTCAAAAGTATAAACTATGTATAACTAAATAGCCTTTCCCCTGCCACACCGTTCCTCTCTTCCCATGAAACACCATAGAGAGCTATGGAGAGTTTACGACAATACCATGGGAGATCATGTTTCTCTTCAAACTCTAATTGTAAATACCAGGGGTGTACAGATTGTACTAGTATTCTCAAAAACTCCATGAGCATTTTACTTTGCACACCAAATTCCATTTCTAACAGCTAGTTTTTTTATTCCATGATTTTATGAGCATGTAATTTCAGGAATTACTTTGCGTGTCATATGCACGTATGTATGTACAACCATACTTAACGTTTTGCAGTGAACGTTGAAAAGCCTGTAAACATCGATGAGATGGCAGACTGGTTTTTAATCCCTTGCGTAAATTCCACGGAAACCTTTCAGCCATCCAATATTATCGTATACATGGACTAAATATATACAAAAGCATTAATAATTTTTTCCATCAATACGATTAACCTTCGATAATCAAGCCTCTGGCCAATATACACCAAGTACTTACATTTAAGTAGGCCTCCATGGGTTTAGCTTTTACTATATTAAAAGCTCCTTAGTAAAACTTCAAACTTTGACCAAGGCTTGGCGACGGAGAAAGGTAATCCAAATGGACGTAAAAAATATATCAAACTCTCAAATAAGGAGATTTAATTTGAATGATAGATCTGAAAATATTTCTTGGTGATCGACAGTATCTGCCAGAGTAATCTTGGTTTCTTTACCGAGATAACCATGTGTATCGGAAGGAGACGGATGCATTTACACTATGACTTAACACAGAGTTCCTAATAAAAACTCCAGTTGAAGAGAGAGAGAGAGAACGATGCAGAGGATGGAATGCAAAGCCCACCACACGTATAATCGTGCTTCAGTGCATCTCAAAATAACCAATATTTAGCAGAGTATACAGAAAGGAAAATTGTACATATATATGTTGTTGCTGTGCGTGTGAGTGCGTGTAATGAAGTAAATATAAAAAGATGAGCACTTAAGCATTCAAATATGAGCTACGGCAATGGATTACCTGTATACTTTCTTGTTATTTTATATACGTATGTATATGTATGTACGAGTTCCATGGAACAGATAGGTTTTTATTCTTCATCTGTTAGAAAACCTAGCCAACGTAGCGAAAAAGGTATCAGCAGGGGTTCAAACCACGCTGCTGGAGCCTTACTAAAAGAGATTGGTCCTTGAACTGCCAGCAGTATAGCTAGGCTTAAGAATTCCCTTTCCATGATATTTCCATCCCATACCATGTTCTTCTTCATTCTCTTTTTCTACTTTGCCTTCTTCTTACAATTAGCCTCACTCTCTGGAGTGAGGCAGGTAATCCAAAACTTTTCAACGTCTTTCTCCGTCTTATACGTTTGTTGTTCCGTACCTTGGCTCTTCCTGCTCCATCATATCAGCTTTTAAAATATTCAATGGTCATTGAGTAGGGGTCTGCCGATTCTAAATCCATCTATGTCACTCCTTCACTTCCATTGTCCCCTTCTCTCTACTCCGTCGCCTTAGTTGAAAAAAATATCATATTCCAGTTTACCCATCTGCAAAGAGTTCTCATTGTGCAAAGCTACCTGTCTTTTACAAATCTCAGAATTCTCTATCCTTGCTCCCATGTTTCTTTCTTTCATTCATTAGAAATCCATTTTTACACGAGACAATACCCTTGGAACATGTAAGTGACCAGCACCTCATTTGTCGGGCCTATAGGATATATTTGGCTTGCACATATATAGCGTATGCATACGCGGCATCCCTTGAAAAGGTCACGGTTCAGTGGAACATATTCTATTATAATTCCCAAGTACATAACCCAAAGCATGTACAACTTGCAGAACAGAACTTATACAGTGTGAACTTTACACATGTATCGACTGCAGCTTATAAAATATGGGAAAATTCCACTGGATGCATATGTATATGTTCATTCTATGTAAGAATCCCACCCAGTAATAACAAGATACGGTCATAAATTATCTAAATGCATACCTTTATTGTCGGCATGCTTCCAGGGAACTTTCTGCTTTAAAAAACCTGTGGCAAAGCAGACTGTAAAGATACAGGAAGAGGTTCAGAGAATTTTACCGAGGAAAACGTTTCTTTTTTTAAACTTGTAAAGAATTGGCATGATAAATGAATTACATAAACAATACCGTCAACACCTCGGACCCTTTTTTAGAGACAGACTAAAAACTACATTAGACTCTCTATACCTGTACTGAGTACATATAAGAAAGAGAGAGAGACAGGGAAATTTAGAATCAATTTCCTGCAATAATTAACTTGCCTTAAGATTTATAAAAAAAACAAGTTAACTGTAATGAACTTTCATGGTTAGGGAGGGAATCCTATGAGAGTATTATGGCCATGTATGTAATAATAAGAGTCTATGCTAGATAGTTTACTACTCTATAAATAATCTATCGTTTCAGCATGTAAAAGATGGCAGACAGGAGAGGAAAAAACGATTCATGCTGAGTCCAAAAACCTGTCTATTCTGCATTGAGATTCAAAAAGATGCCATACACGTAATAAACGGATGGACTCTACAACACATATATTGGAGACTCTCTTTTACTTTTTTTTCATTTTACTTTAAACTTTTGTTGAGGCAAAGGAAGTTTTACTAACTGAGAGAGTCATTGTGGACGCAGCTGTTTAGAAACATGTAGCATGGATTTTCCTAATTCTCATCCTCTCTGAGTTGGAAGCATCAAGACAAAATTTTAACTAATGTCTGTAAAAGTAACTACTACCAAGGAATCTCTGCTATAGTTCAGGTAAACTGAAACGGTAAGAAACAAACAAGTTACAATGAGTATATATGAATGTAAGCAGGGAAAAAAATGTATACATTAATTTCTGATGGAAGAAAACTCATATGTACATTGTAATGCTTGTAGTAAAGATACTGTAGCTTCTAACTTACAACTAAATTGTTTGTACAAAAAGTATCCACAATAATAAATTTCAAAAATTTGTTTGGCTCCGTTAAACAACATCTCCAGTAACTGTCCGTGTATGTCTATGTACATGTAATAGCAAGTATGCGTATGCATATATGAAGGAGCAATGTAGTAATGGTGTTCAAAGAGAGTCGTCAAAATAAATAAATTTTCTTTTTCAACTCAAGTACAAGAAGTCCCTGCTAAAGAGCGCACCTCAGTAGTTCCTTCGTACTGATTACATTTCCTCGAATCAATACCCTTATATGTACAGATGGATGTAACAATGCAAGCTGAATGACCATATGGGCACAGACCTAACAGTCCATCTACACAAAACTGTAGAAAGGAGTGTCTTTGAAATTTTTCATTTAAATTGTATAAAATTGTTATGATTCTTTCTTAAAGTATACATTTGTTCAGTGCACAGTGTCTTGGTAAATTTTGATACTGAGCATTTTTGCTCCACCTAAAATTATCTCCATAGAACTCTACAACCATGAATAATACAAGTGCCTTAAAATCACAGCTTTATGAGATTACTTGAAAATACGATTATTCTTCCATGTGAAAATGAGGCCATTGGAAGAAGTTATAGTAGAAGAGCTCCTTGAAATCTGCACTATTGTATTCACTGAAGTTTACTATACTAGAAGACTCGTGCATCAGACCGAATATCTAGTTTTTATAGGTACGTAACACGTATCAGTTATGACGATGCATGTAGAAAACTACAAGGAATACAAGGAAAGTATCCAAAGTACAAGACCAGGGATGATTATAAGAAATAAATGCATAATCCAGGCCTCCCAAAGAAAATAAACATTTAACTGAGTCACTATAAAAAGTATAACCTCTTGAGAACTCATCAACCGATGGGTTTATATAATGTACAAATAATAATAAGTATAAGATGGATGAAATCACATGGGGAGCAGGAGATTTGTTAATGTAAACCATTGGAACAGCAGCAGTCATGACTACAACAAAATTCGAATGATACTTCAACTATAGCATGAGTTTCTCTTTTTATCACCTTTGTTGTTGAATTTAGACTTCAGAAAGAGAAGAAGAGGATATTCTTATGATGGAAGCAAATATTTCTGCCTTTTCAAACCGAGACCCTTCCCATAGACCTCTTGCATTGCATACATTTCTTGAACAGAATGCATTTTCTCTCTCTCTCTCTCTCTCTCTCTCTCTTCTTTCTTTAACTGAGGAACGAATAGTGTCGAGTGTAACTTTCCTGGGGTGGAAAAACGGTCTCCAACAGCTACGTCGACTTACTAAAGATACATGGCCACAAGATTCTTTAAGATTTTAAACTCTTTACTTTTCCAAGTGCTTTTCCAAAAACACCAACCATCTAACCAACAACCACCAAATTCTCTTACTCACCCTTCTTCACAATTCCTAACTCTAAACAAACGTCTCTCTAACAATAGGTAGTATAAGGATATGTGTCCATAAAAACGGGGAAATAACTTTTCCGCTCAAAATCATATAAGTAAATAATGTACAGAGAGAAAAAAAGTTGTAATAATGTCCAAAGTCTAACACCAAGAAGGGTTTGTATGAAGAGACAAATTTCATGATGGAAATAAGTACCTTTTCATCGAGGCCTCTGCCTAACTATCTCTTTCTCATTCCAGCCTTCCAAGTTTAATCGACAAGAGTTTGTGGATCAAATTTCATTTTCCCTGTTCCTAGTACTTTTACCACCAGCTGTAGAATCTAAAACTACAGAGATGTCTAAGGTCGAATTAAGTTCCTGAATAATCAGTTGAAGATCTGTGAATTTGGGTTCAGGCAAGTGTAAACACTTGCGCACCTGGAGGTGCACTAGACACTCTGACCATCTATATATAATGAGAGTGGAGCAAGAGTAAAGAGTAAAAATTTCAATTACAGTATATACTTACGTATGGGTTCTTTACTCACGTTTTTATTACTATTTTGTGAGGGAAAAATGAACCCACCTGTACCCTATGGCATTGGTCATGTGTATACATTACTTTTTTCCCATAACAACCACCACGATCACCTTCCCTAACTTTTTATTTGCGTAAGCCTTAAGCCTTATAGCACCTGTCACACTGTCACAAGCGTAACTGTCATTTGGATTCCCTAAAGTGAACTTGTCTCCTTATAATTTATATTAATTGAAAAATAATGTAACAGTGCGAAAAAATGGTCTGGTAAAGTGTTACTTCTATGCCTCTAACGTATGTACTATTACAATACCCTGAGCAAAAATTTCACATGTATTTATGTCTTCCTTACGTCAAACACCGATAGCCTGTGTTTAAATGTCTGATATAGTGAGTCAGCCAAGCCTCAAGCGTTATCGAATGATTATTTATACGTTTACTTTTTCACTCCCTCCCACAGTAAAATACCTTATTGTGGGGAATTTTTGCAGATGAGGCTTAAGTGCTAGCACTCGAATTACCAGCCTCATATCTTGGTTTCTGCATGAAAAAACCCCAAGTGACAAGTATACACATAATTTATGAGAGAGTACGTCACATCAGTATCATTACTTATCAAGGAATGGCACCGACACCCTCCTCAAGACAACACTAACTGATATATGTAAATATTTGTTTTAAACCCATGCATTATACTTGATTTTTTTCCTCTCACACACCAACACCACTATTATTGCCATAAGGGAGAATCAACAGATTCGGACCACATATGACATGCTGCCGTAGTATAAACGCGACATGCATTTCACGCTACTCCCTACATTCATTGGCCACTTTAAAAGTCAGAAAACAGGAATCAATGCAAATAAAGCATAACCAGACGACTCTCAACCTCACACCGTAAGAAGCAACCAGCTTCATATCCAGGGCTGAGTGCCGTATTGCCACACCAACAATATATGCACAGTTCCAACGTACACACATATGTGTTGAAGAAGGTGAGAGACTCATACACAAGGAGGAATATGAAAGAAAAAATGTCTGTGTGCTTATGATGTACTCACATGTGTATGCACTTGAACGATACAAGTTTCTCAGATGGGGAAAAGATTAGAATGTGTAAGCCGTCGTTATTAGTTAAGATTCCCGTGGTACTCTCCATCCAGTACAAGATGTGAGCTTTAACCTATATACTTACATCCTTATTGATTTATTCAAAACGATTGCTTGAAATTATGGCTTAGTGCGTACTATGTACATCAGCATTCTCAATGATCTTAGCACTTGACATATGCAAAATTCTCTTTGGAGAGAATACAGACGTCGGGGTTTGTCAGGCTGAGCATACATACATACTACATTGAAAAAGGTTGAGGAAAAGTATATAAGAGAGAGAGAGAGGGGGAGACGGTGCGGATCTGTTAAGTGGTTTCTGCAAGGAGGGAGACCAACTGACCGCACCTGTACATGTGTATGATGTAATAAACCAGGAAAAGTATTCAATAAACATTTTAGTTATGTTGGATTTGGTAAGTTGTAGGCACGTAAGTAATGCGTTAAAAACCAGAGGAAAATATTTTTTGACAAGGATAAGTGACAGAAAGTACAAAGAATTCCTGGGGAAAACAAAATGCTGTCAACATGAAAGACTCGTCGTAATCACGAGGAGTGGAAGTGAGTAGTTATGATTGTGAATCCTTGTTACATGAGTTGTGAGTGAGTGTAGGACTAGATTGTAGGTACTTAAACACTGTTACTGTCCAACATTTGTAAGCAACTGTTACACACAACTTTGGACATATACTAGTAGAAAGAAGAACGGGAAAAGATGTTGGATTAATCCATTGGCGATACTTAGGACATGCATGTTATATAATATGTACCTGCATCCCATATAGGTACTTTACGCGTATACCCGGAATAACTTACATAAACATGAGTGAATCAAAGAAGGAAGAATGCACATACCTTAACTGAAGTCGTGTGGAGACCTCTCGTACTCACAACAATGGCATAGATTTCTAGCTGAAATTTCCACACGCCCATCTCTCTATCAAGGATTGCAGCCGTGGAGAGAATACCTCGTCTCAAGTCGATATCAAAGAGTTTATCCTGCATGTCACCATTCTTAGATGTTATATTCGTGATGTAGTACTCAATCTCGGGATTATTACTACCAAAAGATTTGTCACTGTAACTGGCGACCACGGTAAGGATTGAACTTCCGATAGGTTCATTCTCATAGACAGAACCTTTGTAGGATGCTTGAGAAAAAGTTAACAAGCCCGAGTTACTCTTATCCGACACACCTAGAATACTCAAGTAGAGATCCGAAGATTTCCTTTGCGACTGGATGGCTTCATCTGTGGCACGAATCGTTAATTGATAGCGAGGCTGAACATCTCCTACACTCCTCTTCAAACTTAAACTTCCCGTATTCCGGTTCAGTTTAAAGAGACTTGAGTCTCCACTGATCATTTCATAGGTTACCACACCATTTGACTCTGAGTCCAGATCCTTGGCTCGGACATGAGCAATTTCCACATTCTTCTCCGTACCTTTTGTGAGGAGAGCAGCATTCATGGAGACAAAGTTGGGACTATTGTCATTCACATCTTCCACAATGACCGTAACCAGTTTTTCAGCAGATAGTCTTATCGAGGTGGGAATGGCTTGATCAGTAGCAACCACCGTCAGACGAAATGTATCGGCAAATTCTCTATCAATAGCTTTCAATGTATGAATCACTCCCTGATTAGGATCAATACCGAAGTGATTACCTTCTGGATCTTGAGCCACTATTGAGTATTTCACTTTACCATTTAAACCCGAGTCCGGGTCTTCCGCTGAGACCGTTACTATTGGAGTATTTATGCTAATTCCTTCCTGGATCTGGCGAACTATTGCAGTAGATGGGAACATCGGTGCATTGTCATTATAGTCTTGTACGAGAACAAGGAAAGGAATGGAAGTAGAGAGCCTGGGGTTACCCGCATCACTTGCCGTAATATTTAATGTATAGCTGCTATACCGCTCAAAATCTAAAGGTTTATTAAGGTACAATGAGCCAGTTTTGGGGTCAATTCTGAAGGCTTCGTGGCGGTTGCCTCCTGTTATTGAAAGAGATACTTGTTGATTAAGACCCATGTCAGGGTCGGAAGCATGAAATTTGATAAGTTCAGTATTCACTGGGGTTGTCTCTACAATGGAAATCCGAGAATCTGATTGAGTAGAGAACTCGGGACAATTATCATTTTCGTCAAGAACATCAATTTTAACACTTGTCGAGGATCTCAAGGGGTGGTTTTCCGCTGTGTCTTGGGCAATCACAGTCAGTGTATATTGAGGTTGAGTCTCTCGATCCAAATGTTTGGCAAGGATAATCTGACCCGTGGTTGTATCAATTTTAAAGACATCTCCCTCGTTGCCCTCCTTCAAGTAATAGAATATATCCCCGTTGAGGCCTTCGTCAATGTCAGAGGCAATCACGCGTACAACCTGAGATCCAAGAGGGGCTCCTTCGGAAATCTGAGCTGAATAAGAGCTTCTCAAAAATATCGGGGGATTATCATTCACGTCCGTGATATAAATTATCATCTGGGCCTTGTCACTGAGACGAACAGAACCACTATCTTGGACAATTATTTCCAAGGCAATAAAATCCTGACCAGTGGTTTGTAGCAAATTTTCCCGATCAAACGATTTCAAACTCTTGACAAAACCATTTTTAGCATCGATGATGAAATCAGATTGGATGGAATGGATGGAGTATGTTAGTTCTGCATTTCTTCCTACGTCAATATCCGTAGCAGTTATTTTGCCCACGTAAGTATCTGGTGGCTCATTTTCTGCCATATAAAAGGTGAAAGTATTGTTGGTAAATTTAGGAGAGTTGTCGTTTTCATCAATGAGGAAAATCACGACTGAAACTGTGGAAGAGCGCTGAGGTACACCATTATCTCGAGCCATAACCGTTAATGAGAAGTAATCCTGCTCTTCCCTGTCCAACGGTGTCTTCACATACAAGTAGCCATCCGGAAATACCCCAAATTTCTGAGCACCATTCCCATCAACGATTTCATATGAAATTTCCGCATTTGCTCCAGAATCTTGATCCGTGGCTTGTAAAGCAAAGAATCTACTATTGACGGAATTTGATTCCAGCAGGGAAGTTTCATAGGATGAATGATCAAATATTGGACTATGATTATTATAGTCAGTGATTTTAAGTTGGATGGTCATTTTAGATGACAAAGCTGGAATTCCATGGTCTCTAGCTGTGACTTCTATCGTGATTTGAGTAAGGTCGGGTGAGAAGCGAAGGGGTTTCTTGAGGGAGATGAGCCCATTGGACGAATCAATTACAAATAAATTATCAGGATTTACACTGAGAGTGTAATTTATGCGAGCATTGTCTCCTACATCTGGATCCGTGGCTTTGACAAGATAAACATCAGAACCAATGGGGGAATTCTCTTGAATTTCCGTAACTACACGGCTACTCTCCAGTTTGGGTGCATGATCGTTTACATCTTCAATGTGAATGACTACATGGCAGGATCCATAGGAGTTCTGAGTGCGTGCGAGAATTATAAGATTGTACGTACCTTTGGCTTCTCTGTCCACAGTTTTCACTGACCGAATTGTACCCATGGTCTCATCAATACTGAAAATCCTTTCCTCATCCCCAGAATTAATTGTGTAGCGCAACATTCCTTTCTCTTTCCTCGAAGGAGTGCATTCCACTTTTCCCACATCTTTCCCATCCCTAATTCTATTCCCAGCATCCTCCACTATAGAAAAATTGTACGAGTCCTGTTTACATTTCAAAACTTCAAGATCTGACTGGAACTCAATGAACACAATCCCGTCTTCCGACTTTCTCCCACCCCCATCTTTGGCTGAGACTAACAACTTGAATTTCCTCTTCTTTGAAGATTTCAGTCCCTTAGTAAGGCTAATGATTCCCGTGAATTCTTCAATGGAGAAGAATCCATCGGAGCCTGAGTCAATAGCAAAGCGAATCTGGGCATTTGTACCTTCATCTGGATCCAGGGCTGTGATGTTTACGATGTTCGCATTTACTGGAGTATCTTCATTGAGGAGAACAAAATACTCCATAGGGTAAATTCGTGGATCATTATCATTGACGTCGGAGATAATAAGATGTACAGAGGCAGTAGAGGAGAGAGCTGGAACGCCTTGATCTTTGGCAATAACTTGCACATTGTAGGAGCTGCGAGTCTCCCGGTCAAATTTCAGTCTACTCACTAATCTTCCATTACTAGCATCTACTTGGAAAACACCCGGGTATGCATTCTCAGACTCAGGACTAAGGTAATATGACACTGACCCATTGGTTCCTTGATCATGATCAGAAGCCGTGATGGTCGCGACCAGAGAGCCAGGTGGAGCCTCCTCAGATAAACTCACTGAAAGATTCTCATCAACAATTTGAGGCTTTTCGTCATTGTCATCTAGAATAGTGATTTTTATTTGGGCGTGGGCCCATTTAGGATTCGGACCACCGTCTCTAGCTGATATTTTTAATCTGATGGTGCCCTGTTGTTCCCTGTCTAAGGGTGCTCTCGTTGTTAACAAACCACTGTTGGGATCAATGTGAAACCACATTTTTTCATTCCCTGATACGATCGAGTAGTAAAGTTGTGAATTGATTCCAGTATCTTCGTCTGTGGCTGTGATACTTGCTACGTACGTACCGATTGGTACTAACTCTCGTAGCACAGCAGAGTACTCTGTCTTAAGGAAGGTAGGATTGTGATCATTCACATCATTTATCCGTATGATGAGGAACGTTGTGGATGATCGGGGAGGAGTACCTTTGTCAGTTGCCACAATTGTCAAGTTATACTTACTTATTTTCTCCCTGTCCAATATTCCATTGACACGCACTAGCTGAAATGAAGGAGTTGACTCCAAACGAAAGTGTTCAAGTTCATTGCCAGAGACAATTTTCACTACCGTTTCACCATTTGGCCCTTCATCCATGTCAACCACAGATATAGCAGCCACGACGGAGTCATTTTGTGCATTTTCATCCACCGAGGCTGAGCTTGCTGTAGGCGGGAAGTATCTAATTATTAGCGATGGGTCATGGTCATTGGAGTCTAGCAAATTGACGGTTATGTACGTTCTACCATCTTGCCTTGGAATACCATGATCACGGGCAAATACGGTGAAGACACAGCTTTTGGGACAGCTCTTTTGATTTTGTGGACAGTTCTGCTGACAGTTCAGAATTTGTGTAGTTGACACAACTCCCGTGTCGGGATCTACAGTGAATTGGGTTTCAGTCTCTGCTAAGTAATAGGTAATTCTAGCATTGTCCCCTTCATCATTGTCAGTTGCTGTCACTTGAAGAACAACCGTTCCCGGAGGAACACTCTCATTTAATGAAACTACATAGTCGCTATGATCGAAATTCGGAGAGTTGTCATTTGAGTCGTCAATGACAACATTAACTTTTAAATAGCCGAATCTAGGAGGACTACCTCCGTCTTGTGCGGAAATGTTAAGTGTGTAAAAGGCTTTAGTTTCCCTATCTAACTTTCCGGTAGTTTCCAAATGAAGGAATGGCGGTTCTCCACTTGGATTGGTAGTGACCACTAAACGGAAATGGTTGTCTTCATTACCATCTAAAATTTTGTACTCTGTAGTCACGTCATTGATACCGGTATCCAGGTCTTCTGCTGGATCCAGGAAAACAAGCGTTCCTGGATTTGCACCTTCGGAAAACTTGACCTCAACTTGCTCTGAGGGGAAGTTGGGTGAATTGTCATTGACATCTTCAACAGTTATCCTCAAGTCAATGGGATAGGTGGGTTGGCTGGATAAAACCACAAGATCAAATTGATCACTCGGTAATGCTTCCCGATCAATTTCCTTCGCCGTTCGAATTTCCCCTGTGGTTCCATTCAGTTGAAATACATGGAGATTCTCATTGAACCTGTAGGTGAAGCCAGGCTTTGTTGGGATTCTTCCCACAAAGGTTCCTGGTGGTAAGCCTTCCTTCACTACGAATTGAACTCTGGTGTCGACCGCTCGTGAGTAGGCGGTCTCTCCTGGTTGTTGGTTTGGGGGAAATGGGTCGAAGAAATGCCCGGGTCCGGGCCCTTGTGCATGAATAAGGAGGCAATGCGAGACAGAGATGAGCAATCCGTAGAGAACGACGCGGCGAAGGCACAACATTGTTCAAGATTGTATGCTCGTCGCTTTCAGAAGACACATGCATGCATTCCAAGAATGTCCTTTAGGTTGTAAACATTGAGGAAAATGCATGCTCATTTGTGGATATGAATTGTAAAACAAGAAGTTATCTAATATACATTTCCCACATAATCTAAATGGAATGCTTAATGGAATATTATAGGCCGCGAAGTCACACACGCAGTCACAACAACATTAACTGTAGTAGTAGTAGCAACTATGTAGCCTACCCAGCTCATTATCCTCCCTCTAAATGAAATGAACTCAATGGGAAGTGGTATAATAAATTATGAAGTCAAATTATTTGCTACATTATTAATCGAGGTGGCCATCGTTATCACTCAAACACTTTCGCACTTCCTTAACCAAGCACATCATCGTGAGTACGGCAATTATCTTCGGTCCGTTTACGAAATCTTCCTCTTGACAGCGTGTGTTTTTCTCGCAATTCGGTGTAAATTCCCTTGTAATATTTTTTCTCCAAGTTATGATAATTTCACCACAAAAAAATATATCAGGTACCACTCCGACTTTTATTTGCTTTTGATTTACAAGATTTTTGTAATCCAAAAAGTGTCCTCCACTCACGCCTAACGGCTCCAAGCTTCCTTTGGAATTCTCACTGAGGAATTTGAATTCGAAAGATAATAATTATAAGGTAAACATTGGGCTTGCAGATATTTCACAGTGTGTAGTTGTGTGTTGCGGAGCGTGGTTTCTGTGTACACAGATAAAACAAGGTATATTCAGGTAAAAAAGTGCTGTAGTAGTAGTAGTAAATATAGTAGGGAGAAATCTGCTTGCACTATTACAACAACAACAAAAAACACAGGGTAAATAAAATCGTGTGTTGGGTGAAGGAAGAGAAAAAAGGCAAGTTACAATTGTGATAGAGGAATTATGGTAAAAATCTATTATGATAAGCAAAAACAGAATGTTTAGCCGGTTCGGCCTGCCGTAGATTTGGTTTCTCACTTGACACTTGTTAAACAAGGATAGCGTATAGATATTAACACCACTACATACTTAACTACTGAAAGTAATTAAATTAGTTTGTGCACGTTTTGTTCCTAGCGTATATGATGAATAAATAGTGGATTGTAATGTGGAGTGCATTCCCTCTGATACGAATTGACGAGGGGAAGCATAGCTCAACACAAGACAAGATTCGGATGTGAACTGTTTGCTGTATTGTCAAAGTGCAAGGCCAAGCATCTCTTTGCCCCAAGGGGCTGCAGGTACCTTTAGCTTACGGTAGGAGGAACGGCTGAAATACCTCATCTTGAGAGCCAATCAAGTGAAGTGCAAAGGAATGTATGTAGCTACCTTCCCGAACCCCATCGAACCGTCTACCCCTAACCTGTCAAAAGATACCCTCTGGTATTTATAACAAGCCTTGCTCGGCAACAAGCAGTACCCAGCCCACAATTCCTGCTTTATGCAAGCAACTTGGTAAAACTTGTGTCTTGAACTAACGTGTATAGGAAAAAACGTCTTCGTGTGTGTGTGTACCATTCCATGTATGCTAACTTGTATTCTGTATTGTTATAGGATCGGAGCTGTATATTGTAGTAGATTGGAGGTTTACGAAGGTATTGAAGAAAATTGGCTTTCTGCAAAAATTGACCCAACTGCTGCGAAATGCCTTATCTCGTAGGTTTATCTTTTCTTATATATTCAACCTGACTGCTGTTGAATGCTAAGCAAACGTCTTCAGAATCAGAGCTATTTAACTTATGCTTTACATTGCTTATTACTTATGGAAGTATTACACGTTTTCAATTTTGTGTATTAATGTCGCGCTACACGAAAGAATTTACTCGCTTTCGTGACAAGTGGTACATAAAATATTGAAGGAATCAGAACTAGCCTTTTGCCAATCTATAGGGTAGGGAAGACTACTAAGAAAATAGTTTCTCGATTCTTTTATAATGAATTGCAGGGGTGTTCCAAGTTGCACACTTTTTGGAATTTTTAATTTATTGATGTCATGAATAAAGATGATTGTTGTTTTATTATTCCCTTTAGATAGGGTTTGTTGGTGAATGCCTCCATGTAGTAGTTATGTATGTCCAAGTCACACTTTGAAAGCTGGGAGTTCTTCCTTCATGATTTCGTACTGCTATGAACGCAACAAAGGGAAAGAGATAAAGAATTATTATAACGTCCACATGTGATGACATTGCCAAGGCAGGGTTTGCTTTCAAGACTGGCAGGAATTCCTGTGCAAACGCGGTTCCTTGATATGATCTGATATGTGGTGGCGCACACACTGTAAGAGTACGTGAATGGTATGGAAGGGGAAGGCACTAAGATCTAGATGAAGCTGATAATTACGTAAGTTCACTTTTTGCCTCAAGTTTTTGCTTTCATTTGACCACAAAGCTTATTCATTTCCATTGTATGTATACCTGAAATTGGAGTTGGTGATTTTAACACACATTATCACCGGGGATAACCAGTCCTACTCAAGTATATGCATAAGTATAATTTGGTGAGGAAAAATGGATTTTAAATTTATTTACTTTCCATTGGATCAAAGCAGTTTGGATAAATGCGATTATTACGTCTTAGGAATTTACTTAATAGCTACAGGTGAAAAACAGATTTTTAACAATGCATGCATGCATGCCTTAATAAATTAACACTTGAAAATTCTCAAATCCTAACAAGTGATTTAAAATTAGGGTGTGATGTAGAATGTAGATATATGATGATTTGAATAATATTAATTTAACACCTTTTACACAAATAATGACTCCGTTGCTTTTAAAAATTCTTTCGCAAATTGTCGATCAGAAAAGCGATCCACAGATGCCCTAGCGCGTGTTCTTATAGCAGCTCTTGCTTCTGGTGTCATTGAAAGAATTGTCTGAATAGCCCAAGCATAATCGTTTTCGTCCGTTGCTAAAAACCCATTTCTCGAACCATCGTATTCCATTACGATATCCATCATAGGACCACCGGATCGGTTGGCAACCATTATTAATCCCGCAGCCATACATTCCACAACACCTGTAAATTCATTTGTGAATAAACACTATTAGGTTTTCAAATCAATAACTAGTGCTAAGGCTAACTAAACAAAATGTTTTGGAAGAAACGAAAAAATAAATGAAAATAATTTGAATTACACCCATGATGTAAATCTAAGTGAAGCATTTGCGTTTCTGTAGCATTAATCATAACGTGAATATATTAAAATAAAACTGGTTTTCAAAGACTAGCTTAGCTACAGGGAAACTAAAACTATAAATTGCAAAAGAGCTTACCGATGCCGAAATGCTCATTCCACATTGTGTGAATGCCAATTATTCCCTCGGAAAGTTCCTGCTTTAATTCGTCGTAGGGGACATTGATCTTAAAAATGACATTTTCTTCCACAGATAAGTGCTTGCACAAATCTTGCATATCCTTAACTCGATTATGGTCTTCTTGATTCCGACAACTTCCAATCAAAACTAGGCGAATCCTTTCCCAATCTGGCTCCTTCATGATTTGTCTCAAGTTAAATAACATGCGGATTTGAAGTGGATGATCTTTTTCAGGCCTAAATTGGGCTACTGAAATGATTTTAAGTAACTGCTTTTGACCATCCTCAATGCAAGGAATATTTTTGAAATCCTCGACATCACAAGGCGGGTATACTTTAAAGGTTCTAGCTTGAGATTGCCATATCTGATTGATATGATCTTCAGTCCAGCTGGAATTGACCATTATGATATTATTTCGACGGCCTGCCCAAGCATAAAGCCTGGCAAATATTTTGTAGTAGATGAGCTTCACCGATGTCAAAAACGGGCTTCGTGTCACAACTGACCGATTATTGTATGTTTCTACTCGACTTGAAACTCTACTTAACATATCTGTGCTGATTGTTGGATAGTGAATGTATGAACACACACGGCACCCTCCCAAGAATTTGAAAACAGGGACTGAAAAAGCGTACCCCGTAGTGTCGATGTAGACATCTGCAAAAAATAATTTCCATGAGTCTTAATTCGAGTATAAATCAATTAACATAAAATCATCCCTAAAAGCCGAGAATGGAACGACTTCCCCATGTAAAACCCAAACTTTAATAATTTAAACCCCAAGTTTTGTTAAATATTTTGTTTGCATAACCAAATACTGGTTTTCCAATGCGTTTGAATTGTTGGAAATTGTGGGTATTAATGGATACTACTGAAATTGAGAAAAATACAAAACTGTGGGTACATTCAATTATTACCGCTTAAGCTTTCCCGGAGTGAAAAATATCTCCTATTTGGTTAGGATTTCTGGAGCTTTTAATTCATCTTAAAGTGAGTTATTGGTGAACAACGTGCAACGTCGGGTACAAAGATACGACGGTTTAAAAGAAATCAAGCGACGGCCGGTTATATGGCTTATTACAGGATTTAAACCGACTGCACTTCATATTTCCTAATGTTGTAATTTGTTTAAAAACTTCACCTTTTGACAAATCGATCGTGCGGGGGTCTGGGTTAATTCATTCAGAGAGAAAAAAATGTTTGTCATCAATTTTAAAATTCCCTCCCTTATTAGGATTTAAGGATGTAAAGCAATTTAAGCTTTCACTTTATCTACTAACTAACCAAAGGGACATCACAATCAAGTTATTTTCGAAATCCTGTTACCGCTTGGATAGTTGTATACATATTGTAAACATATTCATCAATTTAAAAACTTCTATAACTGAAGAATCGGTCAGTACTGGTTATCGAGTTACGATCTGATGCTTTCAAGGAGAAAAGTTATTGCAGAAAATTTGGGTGAAATTTGGGTATTTTCGAATTCACCGCAACGGTCTAGGATTTCGAAACGGTCTAATTTTATTTGTTAGGTAATAAAATAACGATTGAATATGGTCTTTACCACCGACCTTGCGACCTCCGAGCCAAAAGTTAAAATTGGTTTTCCGAAATCTTGAACCCAGGATAGATGGGTTAAATTATGAAATTAAAAATCTGGTTACGTAAGCCTATTTCGTACAATTCCTTAGAACCCGAGTCCAGCACAGTCAGTTAAATTTTAAAATTCATCATTTTCAGATTTGTCAAAAACAGTTGCCAAATTTTATAGGTAATTTATTATTTACTTGATTTTGCCCTCAATACTTTGGGAGCTCCAACAAGTGATTCTTCAGAGGGGAAACGTATAAATAGCCAGAGGACGATGTCCTCAAAAATTCTTTTTAAACGTATTAGACATACATAAATACCAACAACAAAAGAAAAGGAAGACCCAAATTAAATTTGTGCTTAGAATTCAGTCCAGTCAAATATTCACCTTTCCTCAACTAACTATTTCGATTGTGTCGTTTTTTCCAAAAACTAATTACTTCTTACCAGGAACAAATTTGCAGAGAGCCTCCAGACTAAGATACACAGAGCCTATACTTTGTCCCAGAAGTGTAAAGTATGAATATTTCTTTCCTTCAACCCATTTCCGACGGTGCAAGTACACAAATTCAATTTTCTCAGGAAATTCGATAGCAAATCGCTTTTTCGCGTTTGCTATTATATCATCAGGGGAAACGCCAACGTCTCCAGTATAGACAACGAATCGATGTCCAGAATACCTACAATTATAATCAAAACGAATATGGCTTTACATTTCCGACTTTACTGGCTATTCTTAATTAAGTTTCCGACACAGCAGAATTCATTCAAATATTTTCTACCTTTGCTGAAGACATTGAATAGCACACCAAAGCACGCGCTCTCCTCCACCTCCAGCATCACAATAGGGATGAAAAATTCCAACAGAAATCCGGTCATCCGATTTCTTCTGATTTTTCTTCACTTTTCTTACGGTCTAGAAAAAGTACAACATATAACAGACAATTTCATGAAAAAAATAGAATAGAAAAAGGAATTTTTATTATCCCCCAATCCGTCAAACTTGTTCAATGTGCAATTGTATTTGACAATTTACATACTAAAAATTTTCATTTACCTGTTTGAGCAAAAAAGACCCAATTGCAACGACTAGTGATGCCAAACAGCACGCAGCCACCAACAAAATCATCAACATATTTACTAGAGTCAGTCTCCAGAATCACCAGGGTAAAATTCCTATTCTTCTTCGAGGCAGAAATAATTATAGCAAGCTAGCGCGTCTCTTGCTTATATTTACTGCAATGTACAAAAATACTATCAGCTGTTCCAAAACTTCTCATAACTTTTAGAAAAATAATAAAAACACTCACGAAACTTACCACCACCATTCTTACTGGAATCAAGATTTTTGGGAAATAATTATCAATGTCCGTAACAACACGTGTACAAATTATTTCTGCCCACGTATAGATTATAGATCCACAGATTTCATTCATTTGGTTGGACGGTAACGTGGTTAAACATGTTGTTATTTATAATGTTGTTATTTATATTTACGTATTATATTCACTTGTCATTCACACCAGCTAATGACCATTGCATTGCAATTGTACTAGAAGCACTTTATTTCACCCACCCGGAATAACTCATACGACTTTAAATGGTACAGGTTGCTAATAAACTGCTTTATTGTCTGACACGACAGTACTTTTTTACAATTACAGCAATTGCTTACTACACTTAGTACACGTACTACACGGCAAGATTTACTTTTGAGACGCAATCCTTTACAGTGCTTGCTGTGCTGTGCATACTTCGATCACAAAATACAAAATACAGATTGTTCGAATAACACAAATTGGAACTTACCGCTTTGTATAACAAGGAGAGATATGCGTTGAACACGAAAACACTACCGCGGCTGCAACTGCAGATGTGTATACAATTATGCTATCCTAAAAAGGCTCTGAAAGAGTTCGTACTTCCGACTGCCGACAGTCATGAATTCTTGAAGTGGTTCCTTTGTTAATGGTCTAATGTTCCGCAATTACTTACCTCGCTGTAATAAACACAATTAAGGTTTTGAATGACTGAAAGAATATGAACTTTAATTGGAAGCGATGCCATACGTCATGTGGGAAAATAGGTTCAAAATCAAAATTATCTCGTACAATTGCGAATATTGTGTGGCATTGTTGAGGATTTCTTCTGTACGCATTGCTTCATTCAATCAGATAATTTCGGTTAATTGTCAAAAAATATATGATTTAAACCTTGTTAACTTAACTGGTTTTCTATTGTATTAATACCCCTTCCTTACTGTTTGTTATAATTGCAACTTACTGCAAAAACCCTTATGTAAGTCATAACGAATAGTGCATGCGTGACAAACGTCCTGCTTTGGGATTTAGCTGATTGCTGTAGTTTATTATTTCGGTTAGACTGTTCGACCTGTGGAATCGGTGTGAATGGGAAAGATTACAGCTTATAATGTTGATACCCGGAACTGCAACATAAGTGGCTACCAGATCCAGACGTGAAGTGGACTAAATTGGAAGAGTGCAGCGCGTAAGGATACAAAGTTGGACGTTGCAAGGAAACATTTTTCTGGACTGCCGCACTCAAACTATGATGATACTAATTACTGCTCAGGGAATATCGTGGAAACTACAATAAAACGCTTCTTTGTGCATTTCAGCAGAAATTCAGGAAATAATTGGCGTTGAAATACATTTTCTCCCTGTATTGACTTCCCAGAATAATGTCAGCCTTTGCTTTCGTTCAAACTCGAATGACTGAATTTCAAAATTATTCAATTATTTTATTGCTAAATTTCACCATTTCAAACACTGTCAAAACCTTATATGTGCACAGGTTACTATAAATTGACCAAACAAAGGTATTTTTGACTTCAGATTTATTATATGAAATATATGAACGCAGCCAATCGAACAGAACTACATCCTCCACAGTTGAACAAATTTAAATTCTGAACTCGGACTGATGACCTGGCGAACCGGATGCAATTGTAAATGAGGACTGCGAAAATTAGCCAGGTGGCCATCCCAGCTGCCGGCCCCCGAGTACATGAATATGCAAGTGGTAAACCGATTGACAACCGTCAGGTCCATTGTTGACAACTGCAGTTATTAAAATTTTCCATACAACCAATAATGTTCAAATGTACTACTACGTGTAAATTATGTTTACATTTATAATACAACAAAAACAAATGCGAGAAATGACCATACCCAAACGATAGCCATTCTGCAAACCCAAATCTTCAGCTTTTTTGCGAGCAATAAGCAAAAGATGTCCCAGGAGCTAATAATAGAAAGAAAAATATAAAAATTAAAGTAAAAAATTATGTTATAACATTATTGCTACATAATAGCAAAACGGCTTCACATAAGTTCATAATTATATAGAACTCGTAATTACAGCAGCATCGGATTCTTGAGCTTTACTCAACATGGAAATCCTCTTCTTGGGGATTACAAGAAAATGCGTTGGGGCTTGAGGTGCAACATCATGAAAGGCTATGCAAAGATCATCCTCGTGAATCAATTTTGCAGGTATCTTCTTATCAATTATTTTACTAAAAATTGTTTCCTCCAGATACTCTGCTCCAGCTGCAGCCGCTTCCTTAGATTTCTCTACCTCTGAGGCCATTTTCTAAAAACACAAAAAAACAAAAATATCCGCCTATGTGATTTATCACTCACGTCCAAAACAATAATAATACTCCATACGCCTTCATTGGACAGGTACAATATTGTAAAAATTGAATTGCCAACCGCTTTCTGCAACGCGAAGCCCAAAGTTGTTACTCTGTCTTTGGCCAACTCCCTTGGTGTCAAAATTTTTTGTGAAACTAACCCACTGAAATTTCTCTTCAAGGAAGGCCTTGCACATCTGAGGACTTGGAAAAGTCCAAGTCCAATTCGACTGACAAATAAATTAGTTCTTTTAATTCCTTCCTAAATTTCTTCAACATTATTCTTCTTTTGCATTTTAAGCTTCATTAATTATAATTAACTCCTTGCATGCTCTTTCTTAATCCTCCCAAACTATCAGCTCAAATATTAGCAAGCATGACGCTTCCCTGAAAATATACGTACGTTATTTTCCTTCTCTACAACAAATTATAATGCGGATTTGTTGTTTAAGCCCGCAAAGTACTTATAGTGCCAATTATCAAGTGCGTTTTCACAACAAAAAATTAGTCTTTAAAAACTACAGCTTTCAATTTAATGCGCTAATCGACAGTTTCTCCCTTTCAAAAATCACTTACCAAATCATAAGAATCACAATGTGTTATCCACAACCGCTGATTTTTCTAAAACGATTTCCAAGAAATAGCAATTTTATTTCTATTGTGGAGTGATCAAAGTGACCTATAGAGACAACTTCTAGAACTGTCGGCACAGTACTGTCTACGTTGAGTCCATAAAAAGTACATCCTTATTATATTACCAGCATAACTTCGTGTGTATGAGAACACATTCAAACCTCCCTCTTATCTTTACGTCACTAT